>VWZN01021643.1:23493-72303 GCA_013396955.1 Regulus satrapa | reverse complement strand
AACTCAGATTGGACTACGAGTTTACTATCTATAACAAGGTGCGTGCCTTGTTCAAGTGGGCTGAAAAGATAGGCTTTTCAAGAGAGATGAACATCTTTCCTTGCCCACGAAATTTTAAGATTGTGATTGTTTGAGAGTTCTCGAAGGAGACATCGCTATTTTTTCATTACTAAAAACGTGGCTAGTTCTTGATGGAATTTTGAAAGACATCGTGGAAATAGCTACAATAGTTATGACAGAAACACGCGCCATTGTACAGAGATATTCAGAAATTAGAATATTCAGATATTCAGAAAGTCAGAGCCGAGGAAAAAGTGGTAACTCAGTTACAGGAGGGAGTTGCAGTTGTGGAAGCAGTGGCAAAATGGCTCCTGACAGCAGCGGTATCAGAGCCGGTGCCGCAGGCAGCTACGCCTGTGGCCATCCCGGCAGCGGCCCCCTCGCCTGCGACAGGAACGGAGACAGAGATGGAAGCGGCGACAGAAACAGAGGCGACACCCCTGCCTTTTCCACCGTCAACTGCATCGGACCCAGGTACAGCGGAGCAGCCCACCCCCCTCGTACCCACCCCGAGACCAATTTAGGGACCAGCGCTGCCCACTGCCGTGCCGGAGCCGCCCACGATCGCCACAGAGGGAGAGGCGGAAGTAAAGGCAGCGTCTCATCCTCTGGCAGAAGCTCAGATTACAGCAGAGCCACTCGTCCCGGGACCCATCTCGGGACCCCTCCAGCTGTCTGCCGCCTCAGTGACTTCTGACACACCTCCCAGTGCCGTATCCAAGGAAACATCGCTGGCTCCAACCCCCACCGAGAACACCAACACCAGGCGCGAACCCCAGGGGGCACTCGAGACGTTCGCCCCCTCCTGCCCAGACGAACATACAGATTGGGACTTGCAAAAGCCCGGGGAACCGGGGGGTGAGGTCCTAGCTGGGGGAGTGGGGAACGGCCTCCTGGAGCCTGGGAGCGGGTCTGGTTCTACCCTTGAGGAGGCAGAAGAAGGAAGTGCACAGCTACGAGAAGAAACAGCTTTTCCCGAACTCAAAGCAGTCCCAGAGGCTGGAAAAGCTGACAAGGGCAGGACTCAAGACACAGCTGTGTCTGTTTCATTTGACAGCAGGCAAATAGTCCAGTTGCTCTTGCAAAAGTCTCTCCCCACTGATATCTGGGCAGAGATGCAATTCAGGGGTTTTCACCTGAAAGCACCCCCGAGAGCTATGAGTTTGTTCACCAATCCACTTCGATATCTTACAGGTGTCATGTACCAATGGAATGATAAATCGCCTGATCACATTTTCTGAGTTTTCATGTGAGTCCTTCTTGCCACATTAAAAAAAAAGGCCATTGGCCTTTCAGGCCAAGAAGCCATTGGTGGTTTTTTATTATCCTGACATTGGTGATGGGTTTGTTTATAATTAGGTTTTTCCGTAAATATTAGGTAATTTATCCTAAGGTTAACTGAAATGACATCTCCCTGATTCATCTGTCATGTACTAAGGTTTCTCAGACCTTCTTCTTGGTTTGTGTAGTTTGTGTTCCTTCCCACAAGGGGTCCCATGGAAAGAAGCTACAAACTTCATTATATATGTATTTTTTTAATTTTTTTTTTTTTTAAATATAGAAGGAAAGGTGAGATGTTGCCACTAGGATGCTTCTGAGAATCGGGGAGAATTCTCCATAACAACAGAGATGTTTATATAATTTAGCCAACGTATGCTAAGTGTCTTATCAATGTAACTTAGATGTTTTGGATAGAGACTCTGCTAACAGCACAGTCAGCTGCTGCCTGCCTGTCAGCATGTATTACTTTCTGCTCTTCCTACAGATCTTAATAAATAATATTTAGCCTTCTGATTGAAGTCTATGTAGATCAATTGCCTGACCCAGCATATACTCTCCCACCACATCAAGGTACAGTGGATTCAGTGGAGCACTGATCCTACTGAGATTGCCTTACAGTAATTGTTGATTACTTTCAATGACAGCTGAAAGTAAAAGGAATAAACTGTTATAGATCATAGAACCATTAAGCTTAGGAAAGGCTACGAAGATCATCAAATTAACCCAGCATTGCTTAGTGAATCACTAAACTGAGATAGATTTACACACCCAAATCAGTTTAGTCAATTGAAAATTTATTAATTAGAGCAAGCAAGCAAGGTATAAGGCAANGATGTGAGAGATTTATTATCTGTTTAAAAACCAGAATCCTGTGAGAAAGTTGCTTACAACACTTCTAATTTACTAGTACAACTAAACTACTAAATTATTTTCATTCTAATATTTGCGAAAAGCCAACTATCTAATAATTATTTATAACAAGTAACATACCTTAAGCGAGTACAAACCACAAGCAAGCACAAAACTACAATGTTTCAACATCGCTTATGCAGGCAAACCACAACGTTCTAACATGTCTTTAAGTAAGCACAAACAAAGGTTCTACATCTCATTTTACTTTCTTAGTGAACAAAATACCCTTGTTTTTATCACATAAACCATGTCTCCAGCTGCCATATCTACACAATTTTTGAGTACTTACAGACTGCACCACCTCCCTGGGCAGACTGTTACAATGCCCGACTACTATTTTCTACAAACCATTCTAAATCTCCCCTGGCACAACTTAAAGCCATTTCTGCTCATCCTATGACTTGTTACTTGGGAGAAGAGACTGGTACGAACTTCACTACAGTCTCCAGTGAATCTCCAGTAGTCTCCCCCTGAACCTCCTTCCCTCCAAGCTGAACACCCTATCTCCCTCTGCCACTCCTCATCAGACTTGTTGTCCAGGTCATTGCTCAGTTTCATTGTCCTTCTCTGGGCTTGCTCGAGCGGTTCCATGTCTTTCTTGTAGTAAAGGGGCCTAGTACTGAACACAGAATTCAAGGTGAGGCCTTACTAGGGCCCACTACAGGGGGACAATCACTGACCTGGTTCACCTGGTTACACTGTTGCTGATGCAAGCCAGGATGCTCTTGGCCATCTTGGCCACATACTGTCTCATGTTCAGCTGCTGTTGACCAGCACCCCTATCCACCTTTATCAGCCTTTATCCACCGGGCTGCTTTTACATCCACTCCTTCTCATGCATGTAGTGTTGCTTGGGGTTGCCATGCAGGACCTGGGATTCTGCCTTGATGAGCCTCACACAATTTGCCTCAGTCCATCAATCTAGCCTATCCAGATTCCTCTGTGGAGCCTTGCTGCCTTCCAGCAGATCAACACTCTTACCCAACCTGCAGTCACATGCAGTCTTACTGAGGGTGCATGAAATAGCTTGCAAAACACTATATATATATTTAGGCTGGGTTTTATGAACATCTATTTATACATTTAAAGTATGCATATGAGTACCTTAGGGGCTAGATTTCAAATACCAGTTCAATTACAATTAACCACTCATTGCATGATTATGACCTTGTTTTCTGTAGTCTCATATATTGTAATTTCAAATACAGAAAGAGCAAGAAATTCAGATCTTGCAGAATATAGAATAGAAAAAACAGCTGTAACTGAGTGCTCTAACTTTCATGGCAGGTGGAAGAAAGGAATAATATTTTTGCTAAACCTTTCCTCTTATAACTGCACTGTGTCAGAAAAAAAAAAAGGAAAACAGGTAAATAAGATTATGGGGAATATGCTTTGCTTAGCAAAATGTGGGCTATATAGTAGACAGTAATATTTGTTGCCACCAAAGTATTCCCCTTTCCTTATGCTACAGATCTGTAGATAAAAAACTGACCATGAAACATCCAGTTTTATAAAAAAATGTTTGAAATAGACATTCTTTCAAGTAACGTCAGCTAAAAAAGGTGCTTTTATAAATTAATCTTTTTAATATAGAATAGGAATAGGTAATTTTTTATTAATTACATTAACTTTTCCCACAAAAACGTCATTTAATAGATTGAACCAGAACATCCTCTTAAAACTAAAAGCAAAACAAAACATATATACTTGTCCCTTTCACCAACTCTAAGGAGACAAGCCAATTTGCCTTCCACATTTTTCAGCTTGACAAAACATCTAATAATGTGGAAAAGCAGTTCACAGGAGAGGTAGTTTTGAATTTGTTAGAGTTTGAATTTGCCAGTTCTAACACTTGGCAAAATATTTTCTTCCTCAGTAACCTATAGATATTGTCTGTGTAAGTCTTAATATTACTTGAAGGGACCTTTCTTAAGCTTTATAAAGAAGTGATAGCACGGAACACAAAGTCTTCCAGGAATTGTTTACAGTCAAAAAGCAATCTAAATGGAAATTTAGACCAAAGAAAAAGGACCATTTTACTTTCTAGCATATAATCTGACTGAATCAAAAAAACTACTTAATAAATCTGTTACAAGAAAGATTATATGGACATGGAAGGAAAAACTATATTTACGAAATGCCTCCAAAAACCTTTACTAGGAGTTAGAGCACTAGCATTTAACAAACTAGGTACATTTCCCAACTTGTGAAACATACATAATGTCACTAACAGGAAGGAAGAAAATGTAATTATTCATTACAAGTTTAGAAATATTGATGGGATCCCAAAGCAGAAAAGATTACCAGAGGAGGGTCATGTAAAGTACGTGAAGACCTTGGTGGTAGCTATAAATACTAATTTGGAGGTGTAGGCATTGCCATACATACCAGATCAGATGAAAGTCTCTTCTGAGGTTTCTTCAATTAAGTATGTTAGGTAATTTGCCAAAAAACTAAGCAGTTGCAAACATGGAAATTTCTCCCACTAGGAATAAGGTCTTTGCTAAGCCCCATCAATTACTGGTTGATTTATATTTCTTCTGGAATTTTATGCATTTCTTGAAATTAATGTACATATGGAAGCAGGGATGTACTTCACTCTCATTTTTAAATGTAGCAGATTACTGATTAAAACAATACTGAAAATGTCTGTAGTTTTTCACCAGCATACACAAGAGACCAAGATATCTTTTGCATATCAATGTGATTTCAGAGCTTTCATATCCCCATAAAATCCAAACCAGTCAAAGAACCCTGTTGAGGTGACAAAGCATTATTTTGCAACCAATATAAAACATGAGAGAAATAATAACCCTATTAGAGTACAAAAACCCATCTCAGTACATCTCAGGCATAAATGGATCATATAATAATTGAAATAAAAAGGCCTCTCTCTGTGTCCCTCTCTTTATTCATTACAGAAGTGGCCTAAGAGCAAGATTAAATTAGATCGTCCATATTTTTTCATTATTGTAGATAGACATGATGAATGCTAACTTTAGGACCAGTTTCAAAAGTGACTTAAAGAAAATTCTAAGTAGAAATGAATCCCAGACTTGGAAGCATTTAATTTATTTCTGGAAATGGAAGGGAATCTCTCTAATGGCTTAGCCATTGCAACTCATCATAAAGCAATACCTTTGTCAGCAGTACCTGACACCAACTCAGAGATAGCCACTATAAAATCCACTTTACAAAATTAATAAGAAATTTTCAGTTCTGCAATATTTTCTTTAAAAATCTTAGGAAGTATTAATTTAAAGTAGTATGGTATTATTATGGTATTATCTTTAAGAAAGGAGCTATAGGAAAATCAGTAGTGTTCATTTGCCTTACAAAGTGTGGTAGTGCATATTTGGCTGTTCTATAAACAAAACCTCCACAGGAAAAAAAACATTACATTTATGGATGTAGGGGTTTCAGTCTGCAACCAGGCAGAAACCCTATCTTGTGCAGAGGTTTGGTTTGCTAATTTTAGTTTCCTGGTCAATGTGCTAATCAATGTAGAGGTTTCAGAGGCATCTAAACGTCTATGTACTCGCTAGAATTATTTACTTATTTCTTCCTGTGAGATAGGACCAGGAGAAAGAGCAAAATAGGCTTAAAACTTCAAAAGGAATAAAGAAAAACTTAATTGACAGATTTAACTGGGTTATGGAAATCAGAATAAAACCTTAAGAACACTTCCTCCCAACATCTTTCTTTCCCACCAACACAACAATGTAGAGAAAAACAAAATCTAAAGATTTCTAGTCAGTGTATCATTCTTGGAACAGTCCTTCTTTCAATTCACTCAAGAAGAGGAACTTCTCATTGACAGAATACACGGAGACTTCCCCACAAGACTTAGTTTCTAGTCCTCTTGTCAGTCTTCACAAATGCATCTGCCCAGGGAAAATCTGCATTTGCAAAGCTCTCCTACTTCACAGCCCTCCCAAAGCTGTGCTTCTGGGCCATATCAAGTGTATGGGGTATTATATTTTAAGGATTAATTTTCAAATGCAAAAGTCCAACTTCATCTGCTTCCAAAAATCATTTTCATCTCTAGGAACAAAAGAGTGCCACCCCCTCCCTCAGGCCAAAGGGGCTTCACTACTTCATCTCTCTGTTCCAATAGCTCCAAGAAAATTACAATCTTTGCTTAGGAACCATTCCACCCCCCATGATTTTCTATGATTTAAAAGTTTAATAGCATACATCACTTGGCATCATTAGCATACATGGCTTACAAGAGAATTTAAGCTCACAGACTCTTCTCACCCTTCAACTCTTCTTCTGCTGACTTTCGTATCTTCATGCTTTTTCTCCACATGTCCTCTACATGTTAAAATACAATAGAGCACTCGAGGCTGTGCTGAGGGCTGGTCCGAAGTACTGAAGGAACGCAGTGGACAGGCTGGGCTTGGGCTATCTTAGCTCGCAGAGCTGCTGCTAGTCTTTGCCTATGCCGCAGAGCTTTCAGTCTCTGCCATGCTACTAGGCTGCTTTCAGTCTTTGCTTATAATCCCTCATGGTGGCCACGCTGAGGAAAAAACAGCCAGGATGTAGCAGCTGCAGTCCACTCCTTGCCCCTGCCCGGTGGGGTTTAACAGCAGTGGCATTTCCAACCCAGAGCCTTCCCGAGACTGCAAAGAAAAGGGACTCGGCATAGCCAAGCTTGGTCCCCCGGCCATGTGACTGGGCCCCCTGGCCATGCCGCACAGGCTGTGGCAGAAGGAAGCACAGTTCATGCCGGTCCGGAGCACTGGGAGCTCTCCTCTACTGCTCAGAGCTTCCAGCAGCATTCTTGCCTTGCCGGGGGAGGGGGGGGGCACCTGGAACAGCTGGGGGGAGGAAAACCCACTTCTGCGACAAAGGCTGCATGGCCCACCCCGCCCCGCCTGGGCGAGGCCGGTCGCAATGTTACTTCAGCTCGGGCTGGAAGGAAAAGAGAGAAAGGTCNCATAGATAAATGGGTATACTCCTTAGACATGTGAATACACTCCTTACATTCTATAAATAAATGGGTATACTCCTTAGATAAGTGTTTATCTCTTAGCTACACTGTTTACCTTTCAAAATCTGCTACAATAGTTCATCTACAAGTTATATGCGGCCTACCAAGCCTTAGCATGACTACTACTAATGTCAGCTATTAACATTTGCTACTAACTTAATACAGTTTATTGGATCAAACTGCAACAGAAGGAGAGAGTTCCTTGATCTCCAACTGAAGAAAAAATATTTTACAAAATAAGAATTTCACCATCCAACACTGCTACACAAAGCTCTTCAAATTCAGTAATTGTCGATTTTACACAAGAATAGGAAGCTTCTGAAGCATACTTGGATGTGAATATTTTATTCATTTTCAGAAGGAAAGATTTGATGAATTATATATATATATATTCTATCTTACAGATATTGCATGGCAGAAGCTATTTAGTGGCTTCTAACAAAACAGAAGAAAACAGAAGCAGAAACAGAAGAAAACCAGTGAGAAACTATTATGCACCACAGGAAATGAACAGGGTCAAGTCAGATTTGTACTTCTTGTCTGCACAGAATGATTTGGCATCCGGAAGTTAACTTCCATGTTTGTTTGTTTTTTTTCCTGTTGTTACTTGAATTCTCCAGTGTTTCAATATTAATAATAAAATTTCTGTCTGCTCCTTATAAAGCTAAAAATGCAGAAGAGACATGAAATGTCTTATTTAATGCCTTAGAGAACATCCTGGTGTTAGCCACAGTTTACTGTTATTTAGGAAGAACAGAACTGATGTATGATTTCAGCATTGCATTTTTTAGCCAATTATGTTTTCACTTTTATGTAGAAAATATAGTGCTTTGTATGATAGTATGTCAATATATGTCCTGGTTATGGTTAACAGCAACAAAACCCCCCTATATTGATGACATCACATAAACAAATAAGGTAAACAAACACTAATAATCTTTAGTCCAGCTAAACTGTTCCATTAGTTAGTTTATGACACCATTACCTCAATGAATAAAATCTGTTTTGCACAAGCAACAAAGTAGAAAATGTTACACAATAGCTCATTATTGAACAACATTTAAATGCTTTCTACAATAATAAAAAACCCCCAAACCAAAAAAACAATATTCCTGTAATGTAGCAATGGAAAAAATGGTTGTTCAATATACAAAATCAGAGGATGATCAAAGCTGCACTATAATAAGGGCAGAGCTACTGCAGACTTGATTTTGCAGTCTGGACAAAACATAACAGACAAAATGTGATCCTTACATAGTTGTGCTTCATTAGATCTAATTACATCTCTAATCATCAACCCATAGATATACAAAATAATACAACTTTTCATAAATATCTATCTTATAGCCTAAGAA
This sequence comes from Regulus satrapa, assembly GCA_013396955.1. Lineage (NCBI taxonomy): Eukaryota > Metazoa > Chordata > Aves > Passeriformes > Regulidae > Regulus > Regulus satrapa. The sequence goes on along the minus strand of VWZN01021643.1, from coordinate 63,699 downwards.
GCACTCCTAACTTTTAGAGAAAAAAAAATCCCAGAAGATTTGGAGAGGAGAAAAAAAAAAAACCCAACTTTGTTCACCATTAAATTAAGTAATCAACTCAAAGACTACTATAAATGATGATTCTGAAAGTTAATGATTAAGTTAATAATGTTTGTTTCTTTGTGTAGATACTGATATATATATATTGATATATATAAGAAATTTAGATATTGCCTATACACTGGACAAGCAAGAACTAGTAGAAGACTTTCTCTTACTAAAAAGTAGTTTGTACCCCTGAAGAGTGCTGACAATGCCTTTCAGTGAGTCCTACCACTGCAAGGACTAGAATATAACTGCAAAAACCACTCTATGAACTTGATGGAAATGTAAAAGAGGGAAAATTAAGTAAGAGAGATGATGAGTTTCCTGGAATCATCTTATAATATACAGCCTGTGAAAAAGAAAGAGAGGTGTTCCTTCTATCACCTGCTGTGGAATCCTGAAATTGTGTTTTGAGTATGAGTCACTGAAATGGGAAGGCATTTCGCACTACTGAAGTGTAAGTACTGAAGTCCTATCTAGACATAAAAATCACTGTGGAAAAATATGATCAAATCAGGAGACCAAAATATCCAATAGCAAAAATGACTAAATATTCTGATTATAAATGTGAATTATGAAAAGGCATTTATTTTAATAATAGGTTAAACTGAAAAACAGAAGTGATGAGCAGGAAGGAAGACTCACAGCCAACCAATGTGATTGATAATGCGAGCTTCCACTTTATTCAGAAAGAGCAACTCTTTTATATTCTTCAATAAACATGCACACCTGTTAAAATATCACAGGCATGAAAAAACAAGAATACATTTGCATACTCCTTGCTGTGATCTGAGTTGCCAAGGTTCTCCCCTCCTTCCTCACTAACTGAAACTTCTTCATGTTTATAAAAACAAGATTGTCAAAGGCACAGTGCTCTTGCTTTTCTCCTCAGCTAGCACAACTTGCAAGTTCCAAATTGGCCTACCTGGGCCTATTCCATCTAACCACGCTAACAAGAGGATTGCTTGTACACCTTCACAGTGCCTGATTTGCGGCGTTCTGCAACATATGCCCCGTTTTTCTCTTGTACGAGCAATACTCTATCAGAACCACACTATACATAATACAATGTTAAGCTATTTTAACTATTACTACAATTGCCACTAGCATACCAAGCTAACAGATAGAGTAACATTCAAATCGTATATCAGTTCTGCACAGCATACTGTTAAAGCATAATAATCTTAAAACAATGACACAGTTAATAAGGTTGTTCTACACGCTAACAGGTATAACTTCTCTTTAAGTTAGTAACTCACTCAAATTTCAATATGATAGATTTAGATGGAGATCTTTTACACAAAAGCTTTCAAATATGAACATGAAAGTAAAATAACACGTGTAGTACATCTAGAAACTTACAGCAATCAGAAATAAATCATGTAACAATGTGTAAGGCTAAATGATTGTTTATCACTCCAGAGTCTGCTACAACTGACAAGCTTTAAATCCATGAGGAGTTTGATAACCTTTCCGGACAGGCATCAAAGGCCTCTTTAAGATTGCTTCAGCTGTCATATATGTAAGGCCAAATTGCCAAGTCAAAACAACTCGAATCTAGTTTTGATGCAGAAAACTTCTGGGTTTTATTGTCAAATTTATCGTCCAGGTAGAGAGAGCTAAGTGTGGCCAGCACCCAGCTCTAATTGGAAGAGAATTCTTCTCTGACATCATTTGAGACTAAAACTCTTAAGAACAAAATTTATGACTAATTAAACTCCTTAGATGACTGGTTCTCTCTATAGTTTCTTCTCAGAGCAGAGATGCTTCAAACACAGCACACTAGAAGTCATAAGACAACAGGAAGATGTTTCAACATATGAAAAGCAAGCTATAAAAATAATAACAACAACTCAACTGTCGTGATTCCAATTAATCACAGATTTAGCTTCAGTGGGCTCTAACGAAACATAACTAATTCTACGTGAAATTAATAATACAAACTTTAAAACAAATTAAAACAAATTAAGATTAATAGAACTCAACTTTAATAGAGTTTGAAATCAACAGAATTCACATTTCATCACTTTAATCTCACAACACTTGAATTTAACAAAACCTTAATTCGTCAGAACTCAAACTTAACAGCACTTACTTAACTTTAACAGCACTTAACTTTAACAGCACTTAACACTTAACAGCACTTAACAAATAATTTAACTTAAACTACTTCTTAGACTTTAAGTTAACAGTAATATTCAAATGCTATTAATACCACAGGCATCTTTTTGAAGACTCAGATTTACAGCAGTTTTTTCTCTCAGGATAACTTTTTCCACTAAGTAAAGGTACACCTAAAAAACTCAAGGTAAAATATCATTAACACTGAACCAAAATAAGATTATAGCACTTAGACTTTAAGTTAAGAGCAATAAAATTAATCTTTTATTTTTTTAAAGCTACAGCTGCAACTTATTCAGAGCTAATAATACAAAACATTAAGAAATTCAAACAATCTGTGAACAAGATTATTTTACTATGACTTACTGTGCTTGCTCAGTAATCAACTCAAAAGCTCAGAAGTTTACTAGAGATATAACTTCAAGGACATAGGACTCAGATAAGACTGAAATTAACCTTTACAAGAATTCTTATGATAGTTACAAATTTCATGAAAACATAGCTGAACTTTTTTAATATGAAGGTAAATTTGAATCAGAACTTGAAGCACGAATGAAAGCAAACAGGGAAAAATGTGATTTATGCACTTGCCTGCTAACTACTTAGCTCAAAAAATTTAGAAGCCTGCTATAGATAAGATTAAAGCTACAGGACTCAGCTGAGAGCTTGAAATTAAATATTACAAAGAGTCTTGGCTGTATAAAACCTTAACTACTATAGTAGAAACTTACAGCACAACAAAATACATTTTGAATCCTCTTAGTAAAAACTGCAAAGCCTAGTAAAATTCGTAATTCACAAGACTACATAGGGTTAACTCTAACAAGTACCTAAAGCTACAGTGATTTGTGGCCTTTTGTAACATAAACAAGTTGGTCTTTGGTGCTCCTTCCTTGAGGCAAGTACCGGAGGGAGGAAACAAAACTTAGGCTGAGACAATTTGAGTCTCCGCTGCACCACAGCGGGGGATCCCCTCCGCTGCTGCTCGGGAGGCGCGCTAGAGCAGGGGTGCTACTGTTCTGTCCTTGCTCTCCGCAGTTTCGCTGCCCTCACCTGGCTCACGCCGAGCTGCTCCCCCTGCGCTCCGTATCTAACTCAGCCGGCTCGGCAGCTGCTCTGGCCTCTCTTCTTCTCGGCTGGGACTGAGGGTCCTCTGCTCCGTCTGGGGCTCGGCTGGGAAACTCTGGTCCTGGCTCTGGTTCTGGCTCCGGCCCTGGCCCTGGCTCCGGCCCCAGCTCCGCTCCGACTCCAGCTTGGCTGGGCCGCTCTACGAGGCTGCACCTTCATCTTGCCTGCCTCCTTACACTGCAGTTCTACTCTTTATTGCTGCGATGACTTGCGCGGCCTACTAGCTGCGTGGCCCACTTTCTGCGCTCTCTTGCTGGCCGACAACTCGGTCTCTGACAACATCTTTCGGCTCTGACCTCGCTACAAACTAGATGCCTCTATTCTTTTCTCTCTTGGGCAGCTACCTCAGCAGCACTTTCAAAATAGGGATTCTCACACCTTTTGCAGGTGGTCTGCAAACAGCTGCAAATTATTTACTGCATCTGTCGTGCCCTCTAAGAGCTCTCCGGCAGCTGTGTGGGTTATTTTCAGCTCTTAGATTACTTTTGTTATTCGTCTGCTAATTACTTCAGAGGGCTCGCACATAAATCTTTTTATCTCTTTTGCCCATCTGCATAGTTCATAGAGCTTTGTTCGTAAATTATGCTGGCCCCTCACTTAGTGAGGCAATCTGCCAACAAAGTTTTTGCCGCTTCTCTTTTCTTTCTCTGTTTCCTGAGACAGCAGTCTTACCTTGCTGACACTTCGGTGGATGGCTGTTTTCTTCTTTCATTTTCTTTCTTTTTATTTCTTTTACTTCTCTTGAGTCAGATCAGTTTCTTGTCCTTGGCAGCTGTCCAATCAATTTAATTAGTATCTCTGCTTTTCTCGCTACTAAACTTGCTGTTCCTTCTTAAGGTTTATGTCTGCTTTTCTAAAAAGCATTGCAATAAATCAGAGACTACTTCTCTTTTGCTAGCAACTCCCTTTACCAATTAATGCAGCCCTTATCTGTCTCTGGTAGCCTCGCTTGGACGGTGAGCCCTTCTCATTAGGTCAACCCGAGCATGGATCGAACGCCTACACCTGTGTCCGCTCGATCTTCTGCTTCCTGGTGGCTGCAATTAGACTGGTGCTTCTCCGAGCTTCCTGCTGTCCGGTGGGACTGAGGGGGGGAAAGGTCCGTGTTCGGGGACCATTTTGATGAGCAGGAAGGAAGACTCACAGCCAACCAACATGATTGATAATGCGGGCTTCAACTTTATTCAGAAAGAACAACTCTTTTATGCTCTTCAGTAAACATGCGCACCTGTTACAATATCACTGGCGTGAACAAACACATTTGCATACTCCTTGCTGTGATCTGAGTTGCCAAGGTTCTCCCCTCATTCCTCACTAACTGAAACTTCCTGAAACTGAAACTTCCTCTTGTTTATAAAAACAAGATTGTCAAGGGCACAGTGCTCTTGCTTTTCTCCTCAGCTAGCACAACTTGCAAGTTTCAAATAGGCCTGCCTATTTCATCTAATCACGCTAATAAGAGGATTGCTCGTACACCTTCCCAGCTCCTGATTTGCGGCGTTCTGCAACACAGAAGTGCAACAGCATTTGAAATTTCACTGTAGTAAAGAATGTAATAAGAAGAGCTGGGTGAGACAATAAAATCCCTATTAAATTAACAATTTACATCAGTGATGAGGAATAGGTTGGATCTTATAAGAGGCTGAGTGCATAAAAGATGAGAAATAAAAGATGGTAAGTACTTCACAGGAGAAAATGATCAGTAGAAAAATTATTATTCATCAAAATCTCTTAAATGTTATTGTGGGTGAGGTGATCACACCAGTTATTAAAGGAAGTTTCCACTGGGAGAAAATTAAGTCAAAATCCATGAAAATTAGAGACACAACTCCAGGGAAATTAATAAGTTCTTTTCAGCATTTATTTTTGTACCAGTAGTTTAATGTGATTAATTGCTGCTAAGGGAACCAAGAATTAAGAAGTAATGTCGCTTGATTTCCTTCATGCACTACTCAACTTATGAAGCTCCTACATAAGTACCCAGTCTCAAAGGCCCTGAAATAAGGAAAATAATTAGGAATTAATAATAAAAAAACACTCCAAATTATTTATTAACATAGTTAACTTATGTAAAGTGTCTGAGCACACACATCTAAAATGGTCTATTTATTGATTAAGTTTTAATTGTGAAGCATCACTTTAATGAGATCTTACTGCCTTTTTTTTTGTGGTTGATTTGTGGTTGATTTCTATGTAATCCTCTTCTCACTAAACTAGAGACTATCCCTTTCCAGAGGGGAATTTCACATGTTCCAATGACAACTGTGAAAGTGTTCTATTTTACCACGTATGTTATCTGTAGAAATAACAGTATAAAGCTACAGATTTTCTCTTCTGATCTCCTTTCCACTGCTCTTGCCTGGCAAATCAGATTCATGCTTAAGTTGAAGAAACAAGTCATCCAAAAACAACTCAAGACAGGGAAGAAGAAAACCAATTTCTTGATAGTACTGGATTATAGTAGGTCTTCTTTAATTACATTATACATAATTTCATTCATATTATGTGAAAGTTTCTTTTGGTCCTCTTATGGGAAGCATAAGATGCTGTTGCTGCTGATCTTAACCAGAGAGGCTGCCAGATTCAAATATCAGAATGTGGAAAAATGTATGGTAAAGGAAAGGAAATGCAGGTAATGAGAATGAAAAAGCACAAAAGATAGGTTTCTGTCTTTCTTAAAGAATAATAGTGTAGATCTGCCAAAGAAATTCTGAGCATTACTGAATGAATGTTTCGGTAATGACTATGACTGAACATGGCAACACCAAGGTCAGTGGAGAAGGAGAGGGAGGAGGTGCCCCAGGTGCAAGAGCTGAGATTCTTCTGCAGGCCATGATGATGACCATGGTGAAGCGGCTGTGTCCCTGAAGCCCATGGGGATCCACAGGGGATGCAGAGATCCACTCACAGCCCCTAGGGATCCATGGGGAATGCAGAGATCTACCCACAGCCCATGGGAATCGATGAGGAATGCAAAGATCCACCCACAGCCTATGGGGTAGGTGCCCATGGATGGGCAGGTGGATGCCTGGATGAGGCTGTGATCCAATGGGAGACCTGTTGGAGAGAGGGGCCTGGCTTCCATGCTGGAACAGCCTGTCCTTGGAGGACTGCACCCCATGGAAGAGTGATCCATGTCACAGCAGTTTCAGAAGGACTGCTGCTGGTGAGATTGGAGCCATGCTGTAGAAGTTCATGGACAACGATCTCCTGTAGGAGAGACACCATTGTCTCACAGGGGAAGGACTCCTCTCCTTGAATAGCAGCAGAACATCCTGAGTGACAAACTGACCAAAGGCCCCACACCCTGTCCTCTTCACTGTTGGTGGAAAGGAAGGAGGAACTGCAGAAGAAAAGGTGTTTTTAAGGGCTTATGTTATTTCTCATTACCCTCCTCTGATTTTTTAGTAATAAATTCACTTTGTATTTCTAAGATGAAACTATTTTGCCCTTGGAGTGTTTCCTCCCAGTACTTTTCTCAACTCACAAAGACTTAAATTAAATTTTTCTTCTCTGCTCAGCTGCGGCAGGGGAGGGCAAGTGAGCTCCTGTCATGTATGCCTACTGTTTGGCCAGTGCCAAACCACGACGCATAGTAACAGTATTACAGGATTAGGCTTTCAAAAAGTTCATCAGGTGTTCAGCAATGGAATTTAAATGCCTGGATCAGTACATCCATGCAGGACATGTCTCCCAGTGATTGTTACAGAGCTTTAATAGTTCAGTGAATCTACACACTACCCACTGGGAGCAACCTTTTGCACACTTTCCATGGTTCTCTGGATCACTATTTATTATACATGGGGTCTATGTTTAGTAAATTCCCATCTAGATCCTAATCTATTTCCTTAGCTTTAAATAGCCATGGAGCTGGTTTTATTGGTCTCCATCAGATCCTAGTTTATCACTCAGAATTATAGTGACTTCTTTCAGGCCAAAAAGCTCATTTGATGCATGAATGGCTTTCTGCAGCTACTGTCACACATCTCAAAGACCCAGCTGGGTTTTGAAGCCAAAACTACCTGTATTGGCAGTGTTTTGGCCTGCTATTTACCTCATTTTAACATGCAAAATATCAGAAATTTTGAAATGCAGTTTTTATTGGGCTTTTTAGGCTAATAAGTCACAAGCTTCAGGTTTTATTCATCATTTGTTCCAGGTGATCTTACTTTTGTTTTTGAAAAATTATACTAGTTTATAAATGTATTAATTTAATTTTGCCTCTAGTAGCTTGACAGCCATTTGGAAGAAATAAGGAACTACTAGTCAGAAATTTCTTTAGAGAAAACATAGTATTAAATAGCTACTAAAAGAAAGTCCAGTGTTAGTTTTCTAGGCCTTTTTCAAGTAAAAGCGTAGTGAAGAAAAATACTGAAAGCTATACCAGCATGAATAATATATATCACTTGGTAAAGTGTACTTGGTAGCATTTACATTGCAAAAAAGGGATACTGCCTTATTTATTAATTTTATTAGCTTACTGATATATTGTAATTTTGACTTCAGTTAACACTATTCTATCACAGCTGGACAAAAGAATGACTTGAGGGTGCAAAAATGATGAAGTTTTTCATGTTAAAAAGCTCAAAGGAATATTTTATAAATTTCTCTCATGACATTGCTTGACGAGTCACGAACTATGGGACAAAATGCTAAGCCAAACAAGTGCATATAAAGTTAGTTATAATTTGTTTTCTTTGAAAGGGTATAGCATGGTTATATCTTTGGAAATCTGAAATAATTATCCATAATCACAAAAGAAAATATGGCAATTCAGTAACATTCTGTAATATTATACTGTATCCAATACAAAATTTTAAGAAGTTAAAGCTTAAATCACATAATGGTAATATTTCCTAAACTATTTTAAAACAATAGAACCCTTCAAAGGAAAGAATTGGGATCATTCCAGACATTGTAGATTTTTTTTGGCAGTCCCACACATCAAAACTTCAAATCATGCACTCTGTGCTCTGTCTCACGTCTATCACTATCAAAGGGCAGTTTAGTTAAAAAAAAACCAAAACACCAAAGAAACAAAAAATACAGATGTCTTCAATGAAGATATAGTGAAAACAAACTGTCTGTATAACAGAAACAAATGTAGTGTAGGATCAGAATATCACCTATGCAATTTAAAACTCTTGAGTATTTATCCTGATAAGTAGTGCATCATCAGAACTTTAGATGAGCTTGTACGTGATGATGTTTTTAAAAAATGATTTCAGCAGTAAACCTACAGTGCAGATAAATGTCTTCAATTGAGTCCTTGTTAGCATCTGCCAGGGTTTTTCCTTAGATGTGACTACTCTATCTTAATTTATGAATGGCTTTTTTTTTTTTTTTTCTATCTCTTCTCTTTTCTAAAGTTTCAGGGAGCTGTTTGCCAGATATATAGATACTCAGTAATTTGCCTGCATTTAGCAATCCATCTGTTTTGTTACCTTTCAAACTTTCTGTGATTGCTTCTGTTTTAAAAGAGATACCAGCATGGTAATATAAGGTATTAAATGCAGTACAACAAAATCACAAATACAAGTAAAGTCAACATACCCTTAAAACTGAAAAAATATTCAGATGTTTTGAAAGAAGGTTGTAATTAATCTACTACTATATCTGCATGAGTTTCCAGTTGTTACGGTTCCTTAAATGGGAGAGAAAAGAAAGCATCTCTGACTGGGCTAGTGCTCTTTCTGAACAACTATATGTAAAATGAAATACAAAGATAAGAAAGAGCTTAAAACTACATGTTCACTGCAGCTGGGGGAAGATACATAAACTAGTTTTAGAGATTACACAGCTAGGGAAAAGCAAAGATTCAAGGGCTACATCTTTTAGTCTGAAGGACAAAAAGTAAGACAAAACCTAGCTTTTGCTAGGCATGAAGTTAGGCGTCTATCCTGGTTCTGGCTAGAAGAGGATTAAATTTTTCAGTAGCCAGAAGAGGACCTGAGGGTTATTCTTTATCACCTTATACCATATGCAAAGGAATGTGGGGAAGGGATGCCTTCTCTTTGGCAATGGTGAAGTCAGTGGCGGGGCAGTGCCATGTCCTGAGCACTCACAAATGAATTGTTTGTTGCTCTTGTGAACTGTGCTATTAGTATCAGTCTTCCTGGTCGTTTCTTATCTTATTGCTCTTTCTAATAAACTTTTCTTATCTCAGCCTGTGATATTTATATTTTGTGCCTCAAATTTCCTCTCCAGCCTGCTGGGGAGGGAAAGGGAGAACTGAGCAAACAGCACATGGTTTGGAATGTTTCAATGGGCACAGTAAATTAGGGAATACCATTCCTAAACTACAAGAACTCATGACATTTCTCTGCACTCTGGACTTAATGAGAGACAAGAGCAGGAGGCAAGGATGCTAGCAAACTCCTGTCACACTACTTGGAAGTGCACTCTGCAACAATGTGGAAAGACAATTCACTAAAACTTCCTCATTTTTAGGAGTGCTTTGTAAATATTTAATCTCGCTCATTTTTAGAAGACAACTGGAAAGCCTAGTAGCACATTAAAATGGAGACAGAAGGGGAACAGAAGCATGTCAGTAGTATCATAGCATCACCTGCTGTCCTCCCTCATCTAGGGCCTCAACCAATGTAAAGTTTGGATAGATAAGAAGAATATTTGTAGCAAAACTTCTGGCTCAGTCATTTATATTCAAGTCCTTGCAAACAAAATCCGCCACAAGCAAGGTCTAAGTCATCCAGATTTCTTCTGTACTGTTTCTGATCCAGGAAGTATAATACCTATTTTAATGGGAGAAGCACTCAGAACTTCATCCAAAGCCCGTGGAAGTAAACAATTTTTCTGTGATTTAACAGGGCATTACACAGACTTGTTAAAGAGATAAAGTATAAAAGGATATATGAATTCAAGGAAAGTTAATGACTCCACCTGAGCAAGAAAGAAAGGTAGAAGAGAGTTTTAACATGACAATCTGAAACTGATAAAAAGCATTGGAAAGTAGAAAATATGAACAAGGCAGTAGGGGGAAGGTACTAATCATGTGCTGTCTTTATCCAGCAAGGAATATGAAACATTCAAGATGAAAACAAAACTAATTTGTCCAACAGGCTGTTAGTATAGCAGGATATCAGGGTGTCATTCTGCACCACTGAGATCAATGAGTGTTCGGGGCAGACTGAGGAAAATGAAAACTTTAGTTTTACTCTACTTCAGGTGTGTAAATGAGTAATGCATAAATGAATTTGTTAAGAAATTGTGAATGCACTATTTTATACTACATACAATAGTTCTGAGGAAGTTATTTGGACTACTCCTATAAACAGTGCATAAAATTAGACATATTTAGCCCTTCACTGTAGGAACCCAGGGCAAGGAGAATATCCCTCTGGCTGCTCTGGGGGCTCCTGGCCCCCAGGAAAACACTAACTTTGACCCTCATCCATGGAGAAGAGCTGCCAAATATCCCTGGACAGACCAGGATTTATAAAAGAGTAAGCTGCATAATAGAAAATAGTGTAGTGTGTCACTAGGGTGAGAAACCTAGGTTTTAGGGTGTTTTAGTATGGAGCCAAAATGGAGGAACAAAATGGACCTCAGCATCGCCCTGAGGTGCTTCGTCTTCTTCATCTTCTCCATGTTATGCAGTGTTGGTGGCACAGGGTGATTGGAAGGAGTTTTTCACAGTTTTTAGTTATGTAGATAGACAAAGATCAGTATTGCTGGAGAAAAGAAAATATTTTTCTGTTGTTAATTGGTTAAAAGTGATTATAAAGGCTTTGAAACTGCGCAATCTGTAGCCATTTTGGTGGTGGGTTTTCCTGAGCATTGAGTCTGGTAAGGACAGTGCCGGGTTTTCTGATAATGTATTAATAAACAAGAAGATCAAGAGCATAATGAGCGTCTGGAGTCTTCTTCCTGACACAGAACTGAGATAAATGGGCCTCCCTTGGTTGGGGAGTACCCCAAAGGCACCCAGCACCCAGGAGCAGAATCAAGATTTCATGAATTAAGCCTTCACTTAGAGTATTAGGGAAATAAATTAGTGATGTGAACACCCTTGGCACTCAGACCTGTGGAATGGAGATGTTTTCCTACTTTATTGAAAGTAGGACAGATAAAAAAAAAGATGCATTCCACTGTTAATCTGAAGATCTAAGCACTTAGAATCTTCTTTCATTGCTACAGGGCAACAGAAGTAAAATAGAATTTCTGCTGAAGTTACTGTCCCAAGTATGAAATAAAGCACTGTAGATGTAGGATAGTATTTAGATATATAGATTGTTTTCTAGTTATGTCCAATTTGTCGCAGTGCAATAAGGTTTTCTATTGGAAATTCAGTTTCCCACAGAGCTTCTTGGCAGAATTGTTATTAAAGGTCATCCCAGAAACTGATGCTTCACATCAAAGTAAAGTTACATGTTAAACTTTTAGTCTATTCTAAGTTCAATTGCTACACTGTAGAATCTTTTATTTTGGCATATAGCTAAAACTTCAAATCTTTATTTCAAAGCCAGATAAAGAAAATGAGGTCTGTTTGAGATCAAACTGGCATCCCTGGAAAGCAAGAAAGAAAGAACCCAGCTATATTGGATTAACATGCTTCCATTCTACAGAATTTCACCTACAATTCAATTCTGCATTAATTATTTGAAATATCTGTACTGAAATTAAAGACTCTGTCCAGCACTGTTTCAATGTCAATATATACTTAAAAATAAAAATAAGTTCCATCCTAGCTTGCTCAGTTGGTGGAATTTCCATTTGGCTTTTAATAAAGAACAAGTTACTCACTTCCCCTGCCCCTAGAACAAGTTTGGCTGTGTTTCTTCACTTCCGTTTGGCAGTCTCCCAAGCAAATTTATTCACCAATAGTCTGTTCATCTTATTTATTGTAGAAGATGCACTCTATTAAAAGTGTATATAAGTCATAGAGCTGAAAGAGTAAACTTAAGGTATTGTATAACATCTTATTAAATTAACCTGCCCTTCTAAATATTTTTGCTCAAGCACTCCAGCCAAAGTGTGTGCTTGTAGGAGCCATCACTAATTTGTAACAATAATATTGTTATAACTAAATTCTTTTGAAGGTTTCCAGGTTCTAACTGCAATTTGAGATGTCTTATATTTTACTTAAGATCTTGCTTTAAGCATCAGAAATATTGTTGGCATCACTACTTCTACAGAGTTGTGAAGGTGAAGCATTAATTTACTGGTCAAAAAAAAGTGTTTATTCTCCAAAAGCATTGAAAGATACTATGAAATAAAAGAGTTTTTATATTTTTTCATCCAATTTATAAAGACTTCAGGGCTGAATCCTTTGTATCATTGATACAAGTAGGAAATGTGAACCATGAAAAAATCACAACCTTACATTGTGATTTCTTTTTAGCACTGTTACTCTTGTTAGAGGCCCAGTTCACTGCAGCATATTTACTGCAGATAGAACTTGATCAAGTAGGTCATTCAGATCTTTAGTTTGTCTTGAATTCAGTCATATGAAGCTCTTATTCTGACAAAAATACAGAAATGAGTGAGGAATACCTATTACTGTGTCAATTTGAGCCACAGTAAAAACTTCAATAGGGATTTTCTCTTTAAGATGATTTGTGTCTTGTGAATGTTTAAGATTATATATATATAGAGAGAGATAGAGATATAGATATAGATATGGATATAGATACATATGGTAGGTATTATTCAAGAAGAAACTATCCTTTCCACATAATATGTAGCCAGTTTACCTTCCACATAACTATTTGCAAACTATTCTATTAATCATGTATGATCATATGTGGCTTTTTCCGTTGTTTGCCTCTCTTCACCTAAATTATTACTTTTCTGTAGATCCCCATTTTTTTCCTGTAGGTGTTTACCAAATACTGAACAAAGTACTTTTCGAACACATAGCATTCAACCCAATAACTTACACAGTAAATCAAGGTTTTAGATTGTTTAATGCCTCATTCTCATAGTAAAGATTTAAAGAGAAATTAAGACGGGATATCCAATTTATTTTTCTATCAGAGAATGATTTCAAGAGTGAAAAATATTTCTGGCACCCAAAAGTATTTGGGGGAAAAAAATAAAGTCTATTGAAATACATTGTCCAGGGATATCCAAAGATTATTAAACCAAAAGTTCACAAACACCTCAGTACTGCAAGTTTTCTGAATGAACTTCATGTTTCTAATTATCATTAATCTAACTGACATGGGGTACCTAAATATCTTGGAAATCAAAGCTTTTTCTGTTTTAATAAAGTAAAGCTTTATGCTAGCACCTATTTTTTAAGCAGTCCCACTGGTTTTTCATCTTTTAACTTTATGATCTGTCAATACCTTTAATATTTTTTCTATGTTCTCCAGGAATGTTTTAACTGAATGTTCATGATTTTAGTTGGGAAGTCTTTTAGGTTTAATTGCAGCTAATGTCTGTAATTTTTGAAATTATTGATCTTTCTTTAAACCATTAAAATCAGCAAATGCTCCCATGAATCAATCTAAACCAAAATGCCAATCTTAAAGCACATTGTTTCACTTCACTAAAACAAGTCAACTGAAAAGTTTTCCTGTAGGTTTCCATCATATAAACTACTGTTCATTCAGGCTCTAGTCAATAGAAACAGGCAAAAAGTTCAGCCTATACTTAGGCATAAGCCTGCCAAAGTGCTTGGCCATTGCTGATTGCACAGAGTGGAGCCACTAGTAGATCTTCCTGCAGCCTCATGACAGGAGGGGCAAAACCAAGCGAAGTGTGGCATGGGAGACTCCCTCTCCACAAAGCCCACCAGATTTTGTCTCATCAAGACACGGAAGAGGGAGATTTGACAGTGGTATGATTTACATTTCCCTCTGAGAGCTAATGGTAAGTTCTGTAGGCATTGGTATCTCATTCTATCATTAATTCCATACTAAGCAAAGTGAAAGATCTACATCACCAGGTTGGAGACACCAAGCTGTAGAAAATGCCCCTTCCCTTTATGGCATGTCATCTTTGTAAGGTGTCTTATCCCCTTCCTACAAAAAATTTACTTCTTCATATAGTTTTTTTTTTTTTTTAAGAAGAAAACTACCAATTCAAAAAGATCTTGGACAGACACAAATTGGATCCCAATGTGTCTATTGGCACCAAAAAGATAATCTACTCTTGCAAAAGTTTTCATAAGACTTCATATTTAACTATTCCTTTAAATTAAATATAATAATTTTGTGTGTAAATTATCTTCTTGTCTACAAACTATCTTTTTGGATACAATAACTTTTGAAAGAAAGATATGGTTATTTATATTGCTCCTAACATCTCTGTTAATTAGCAGAGTTAGAGATGGAACAAAGCCGAGTTCTAAACAGCAGAATTCTTGGTTCCATCTCCCACCATCTCCCCATGTATTTTCCCTTTTTATTTTAATATACAAAGTATATTAAATTAATTATTATATTTGCATAATTACAAAGTCTATAACCTGCTAATTTCCCACAATATTTCTGATATTTGTTTCTTTTTTAATAAAAATTCTGATTTCAGATGTTATTTTCCCATATTTTCCTCAGCCTCTCCTTTATGACAGATAAATTCAAACAAGGTCAATAGTAGTATTGTTGCTCCCAGTGCAGAAGCAAACAGAAATACTTTTCATTGTTCAATCAATGAATGGAGAATTTGATTAATTTTCCCTTTGAAACCCTAATCCTATGTAGTGAAGATTTGAGAAGACTGCTGCCTGCCTGCAAGCATTTCACAGAGTGATAAAGAGCCACATTAGTAAACTGCATTATTTATTGCAAATTAGTTGCTCATTTTTACAAACCACATCACATATAATGTATAATTGTCATTACACATTTTCTTCAGTGTGTTGGTTATTTTTTTATCAAGCTTTCAATTCTCCCCCCCTGTTTTTCCTCTATTATGATGCTATTTCATTGATGTTTCACCAATATAAATTTTCACATCAAAAATCCCCTTCAGGGACTGAAATATCATTATTCTCTATTAGCAGCAGCCAAGTAAATAGTGCAGAAATATATTTTTCAATATCAAGATTAATTAGAAAATCAGATCTATCACACTGTCATGTCCTTTCTCTCCCTTTGCTTTATATTAACACATAGATTTTGTTCATAAATACACATACAGAAAATTAAGATTAAATTGTAATTATGTCACTATTATTTTAATATTGATGTTTGTTTGGGGTTGTGTTGAGTTTCTTTCTTTCTTAGTTTTTTTTTGGTTTTTTTTGGGGGGTTGGGGTTTTTTTGTTGTTGTTGTTTTTTGTTTTCTTGCAAAGACTGTATTCAAAGGGAGAAACAGTAATTACAGACCCTAAACATTACTGTGATAAATGGATTCCACTCCCTTATTTTACTTCTTTGGAAGAATTTAAATTCCACTGGAATATGTTTATTTACTACTCCATATTTAATACTAATATTTACTACTCCATATTTTCTTACCATTCTAATCATTCAAATTGAAGAAGAAAAGCAATATGTCAATCATGTGACTGTTCATAAAGAGATAATGATGAATAATGAGCACAATCTATGAAACTTGCTTTAGCAAACGCTGTGATGGTTTTATACAGATTTAACTCGCTCACTATTAGAATGGATCCAAATGTATCACTAAGGTAAGAGAAAGAGACAGCAATCTAATATAAATTACTTTAAGTTCTGTGCATATAATTTTTTTTTACATGTCATGATATAGTAATTGAACTAAATGAAGCTAGAAGCAAGCAATATAAAATTGCAGAATAGAGTTTTGGAGATCCCCTAATAGAACTGTGACAAATGCAAGGGTCTGGAATCATAGAATGCCCAATCCTTTTACACTGAGATACAGAGATAAAATATTAAAACATCACTGTAATAAACATATGCTGTATGCTTATGTTTGGAATTAATTTCTCTGTATTGCTCACTCAACAGAAAATGAAGAACACTTAACTCAGATACTAAAGCTATATTTAAGGTAGAAAAACTGCTCTAATTCCCAACACCAAAAAGGTCTCAATAACTCATCATTTGACATTTTATTTTTCTGGGGACATGAGGCACGTAGCACTAACACTGGCAGAAAAAAAACATTTTACCTAATCCAAAAAATAGGGTTACTGTTTAATGGAAGAACCTAAAGAAGTGTATGTATTGCTGGAAGCTTTAGATAGACTAATGCATTGATTCGGAACAGGGAGACCATTAATAATCCAGAATCTATAGCAGTTATAGATATGTGAAGCAGTGTTCTTTAAACACTTCTCTACTAGTGTCAATGCCTTACCTTTATAAAGCAGTACTGCTGCTGTGTAATTTCTAGCTCTTCCCTCAAAATCCCTTTATTCCTCATTGTTTGAAATTATGGAAGTGAACTATGCAGAATTTCCAGATGGTGTTTATTAATTTGGATTTAGTTTTTATGGGAGATATCTATACTGAGTTGGACACTTCGCAGTTCTTCTAAATAATTAAGTTGCAGTATGAATTTGTAGAAAGAGTAGAGAGAGAGAGAGCATATTCAACTTCTTTATTCCCTTAAATTAAATCACCAGATATCGTAAGAAAACACTTAGCATATTCACTAAGAAAACACTTAGGACACTTGCTAAACCCCATGAGAAAAATTAAAGTGGTCATTTTGCTGGTTTTAGTAATGGTCATTGCCTTGGAATAGTGTCTAGCAATAAATAGTTTTGCAGTTACTGGTTATCTCAGCATTACTCATGCAATTACCAATATCTAAGCCTCAATATCTTTTATATTCAGGGCTATAAGCACCATTTCAAAGAGTGAGTGTGAATATCTATTCTTTAAAATACAAAATATTTCCAAACAATTCTTAGCATAAGTTACAGGGGGGTTTTTTTCAGTTTTTAATGGTTCTGTGAACCTGACAGAAAAAGAAATTTATTTTTAGTTCCACATATTAAAGTTTAAAGGACAATGGTTACAAGCACATAAATCCAAATCATCACAATGAGAATATACTAAAAAGAAGATTTTTATATTTGTCTGCAATATAAGCATTCAGTGTGCTTCACCACAAAAAAGTACTCTTGATGTTCCTTTTAAAACAAATGGAAACCCCTTAAAATTTTCCTGATTTAACTACAACTTTTATGCTGTTGCTCAAGCAATGCAGTAGTTTGTTGCAAGGTAATAGCAGAACATGGTTAAAACAGGTACTTAATCTCACCCACTAGTGCATTCTTCAGTGTTTACATTCTAGCTTTACCTTACAGATGTGTGAACTCTTTTTTTCTGAGGTACACATGTAAAAATTAAATCTGAGCTTGAGAAGCATTGGCAGCCTAGGTTTCCCAGTTCAGTGGTTTATTAATAATGCCCTTTCTAAAAAACTCAAATTGGCACCAGTTAATTACTTTTCAATAAGAGACATTCTTTAATATATAATTTACAAAGAAAATTATACTTTCCTGGTTAGGGGAATGGGAGCTATTGATAACTACATCTGAATTAGAAAGAATACTTCCCAGGAGTTCTTTCTGGTTTTGATGATCTCTGCACTGATCCACACAAGTCTACTTCAGCATATCAGAATCTGATATCCAAATTAAAAATAAAAAAAAAATCCATTTAGATATTTCAATTTTCATTACTTTTGACATTTTTTATTTGTAGTATGGAAAATTTCTAATTGTTGTTATACTAATTTCTTTCCTACAATTTCAAGTGAGTGGTATGTTTTACTATCATTTCACTGTCCTCTTAGTATACATAGCAAATAGACTGTCACTGTAGGAACAGAGATATTTTCTCTGCTGTATATCTATAACACTTCTACCTACACAGAAGAGTAATTCTATAGATTTAACTGGTAGTGTCAGGATGCTGATGCAAAGAAATATCTGAGCAGAAGCACCTACTAACCAGGGAAGTTCTGCAGGTTCCACATGGGGTCTACAAGCATTTAAAATAGAACCATAACAGAAGAGCTGAAATGGTTAAAACTAAGGTCATGATTAAACTTAAGGGGGAAAAGGACACAAAAAAAATAAGATACAGGCATTCTTCCTTTGTAGGAATCAGGATGCAGGATATAATCAGAGAACTTAACAAATGAACAAAATTGCATTACCCATGACCCAATGACTATCCATTTTGTTTTGAAACTGGAACCAATACCACTGAGATGTAGCAAGCAGTGACCATCCTGCCCAGTTTACCCTGGACATGAATTGCTCTTTGCCTGACAGGAAGGGAATAGAAGGCATCTACCTCTAAAATATGCTTTCTTAGGATCAGATTTCAGCCAAATCTGAATACTAGCCACATTGCAGAAAGTGCGTTTATTGGACTGCAGAGACCACCAAGTCCTGCGGTCAACCTCCATGACTATAAAGACACTTCTCACATTGCAACATCTGGGATGGGGAAGCTAGGGATAGGAGGGGCGGGAGAGAAAGGATGGCTCTTTTTTGTTTGAAACATTGTAAGTGGATTAAGTAGCTTTTACTCAGATCTTTAGAAGGAACCTCATAGATACCTAGCCTCACTTAAAAACTCCAGACTCCCAATTTTTAGATTATTCTCTAGTCTATTTTTTTTCCTTTGTAAAGGGACTCAGGCCTATCATTCATAGGTCTAGAGTCTACCCTATAGTCAAACATCTAAAATACAGGCATCAGTGAAGGCAATCCTTTACTTGTCTAAATCTGCTTCACATTAGCTTTCTATACCTTCCCTAGCAATCTGAATAATTTACAGCCTTTCTTGGCCTTCATGGGTGTATATTTAAATTTTGTGCTTCAGCTACCCTACCTGGATCACTAGCATAGTAATAAAAATAAAATCTTAACAGGTAACAGAGTGCTTTGAGCCCCACAGCAAATAGTTTCACACAGGAGAAAAATATTCATATCCAGGGCTTTAATAGCTTCACCAAAAGGAAGCTACACTAAATCTCAGATGCAGAAATACCATGTGGATATGGAGAGTGTTAAATGGAAAGGATAAAATATCTTCACAAGAACCACTATTTTTACACGCATTTAAAGAGACTTTTGCTGATGTAATGGAATGGCTGAAAAGGTCCCCCAGAATCTATCCACTCACTATATGAAGTATCAACCATCTTTTCTACTGACATATCATTTACTGTTGAACTATTCACATATGTCACTGGCAAAAACTCTGCACTGCAAGGCAGACACAAGGGAAATCAAAAAAAGCATAATTAATTGACAAGCACTTCCTCAAACTGCCTCCAGCAGATCCATTAGAGATCCCTGCTCCAGCTGTGACAGCAGAAAAGACTCCAATTGCACTTTTTCTTAAGAACCTGCACCCCAAAGTTTTCCCTGTAAGCCGGATCTCCCCTTCATTGTTATTCACAGCTACACACCAAGCTCCTAAGAGAAGCAGAAAGGCAATTCATTTATCTTGCTGGAAAAACAGAAAGAAAATTCTCCTGAAGCTTTCCTTAAGGCTCTCACTGCAGGTAAATCTCTAATTTCAACATAGGTACTACAGTGCAGAAAAAAATACAGCACATCCTGTACACATGTCCTTAAAAAACATGGAAGCTGAAATGCTTGTATCCTACTGATGAAATCACTTGGCACATCGAACACCAAAAAAGGTCTTCTGTGATAGAGATATCTGTGCTGGAAATTTCTGAAAGCAGAAGATATTGAATGGAGGTCTCATACTGACCTATTATGATTTGTTAGGAAGAAGCAAATGTTTTGTCTTGTGCTTTTGGACATCCATTTGCTTTCATGACCATCCAAACATGCTAACTGCTGAAATCTAAAGAAAACTAAGAATCTGTCCTCAAGACATCTGGTCTCCTGTCAGAGACTGAAATATTATAGTTTACGACTTAAACATTTACATAAAGGAGTTATGGCAAAACTGTATTACAAAAGCTGCAGAGGAGACTACCACACCCTGAATGGGGCTCTGAGAGGCTCTATGCCACTCATTGATGAAGATAAGATAAAGAAGCAAGTCAGAGCTGGGGACACTCACAAAACACAAGCTTAATACCTCCAGGGTGGAGGCCACAGCCCCAGAGCCACGAGCTGCCAGGCTCAAATAGACCCTGGAACCAAAGGGTGGGGAGAGAGGCTTTGGCTGACTGTTGGAAAGCTTCTGGTGAGAGGTATGGTGAATGCCCTTTCCAATACGGAGAGAATCCCAGCTGAGGGGTCCTTCACAATGGTGTGAAAAACTATGTTCAATGTTATGATAAAGTTTAGAAGTTTAATAAAAGACAGTAGGAACAAAGTTTTAATGACTGGGTGCTTGACATTCAGTCCAAAGCACACTTGCTGGCTAGGGGACAGCCTTTATACACCTTTTCTATTGCATCAGCCTGCTGCATATTCATACACAGTTATGCATATTCAAATTTTCCCCCAAAGCAGTTTACATGTTTTGAGAATTGTTTAGCATGGCTCCTCCTTGGGTCCACCTTCTAAGAGCCAAAGCGTTTCTTGGCTGTGGTTTTTAGTCTGTTCTTATTATCACCTCCAGCTGGGGTTTTGATCAATACTTTCTTCAGACAGAAGGAGGTGATAGTTGACATATCAGTAGCAGGGGTCTTCATACATTCATTGGATGGTATCCCAACCAAGCAGCTAGTTGACAAGCACAACTATATCAGCTATTTCACTACTATGTCTAAGTTTATTTAATAACAGAAATAAAAACTATATCTTTATAGCAAAGTTAATCTAACATTATATATAGCTCCCATTTAAAAATTGTGAAAAGCCAATATTATAATATGTATTCATAAAACCAGGAAAAGCTTATCCATAGCAGAGGGGGTGACACAGCCCATCAAAGGGCCCCCCACCTATCAGTCCCCAGACCCTGCACCAGAGATGATGCAACAGAGCCTCAATGTTGTGACAGTGTCAAACTAGCCCCTGCAAGGGAACCACCTGGGCCTTCCCACCTGGCCCAAGTGTATATTAATCCACAGAATTATGTGTACTCTTTGGTGTCTGGTGGTGTGGCAGCAGCAGCAGGGGATCCTCACCACCAAAACCAGATGGAGGGGAGCAACAACACATCATTGAGGCCCTCAGATTGGTGATGTGCTTCCCCCCAACCCCACTCTCCCCCTGTACCCCCATCCCTCCNAACCAGGAAAAGCTTATCCATAGCAGAGGGGGTGACACAGCCCATCAAAGGGCCCCCCACCTATCAGTCCCCAGACCCTGCACCAGAGATGATGCAACAGAGCCTCAATGTTGTGACAGTGTCAAACTAGCCCCTGCAAGGGAACCACCTGGGCCTTCCCACCTGGCCCAAGTGTATATTAATCCACAGAATTATGTGTACTCTTTGGTGTCTGGTGGTGTGGCAGCAGCAGCAGNCCTCCCTCCCTTCCTTCCCTCCCAACCTTGTTTGGTTTTAAACTCATTTTTGGGTGTATTTTGAACCTTCAAAGTTCTTTCTGTTTTATACACAGAGACTTAGGGTTTTTTTGCTCTTATGGGTTTAAATCAGATGGCAACATCTCCTCTATTCTCACCCTTTTTCACCTCACAACTGTCCATAAATGCGAAGCCCCTTTTGCTTTCCTGAAACAGTCAATTGATAGATAAGCAGATGTATTTAAGTGCTGAAAGGACATGGATCGAAGAATGGATAAGAGAAATCACAAAGCAACAACAGGGGAGGGAAATAGAATAAATAATTCTGCTGACAGGCAACTGTAAAACTTGAGTTTGGATTTAAAGGCAAGTGCTTTATTAGGGAAAAAAGACAATTTTAAAGTAAGATCACCATGTTCAGCCATAGAGGCAATGCAGTTTGGTGGACTGCATAATGAATATGTAATTTAAGTTATATTTTTGACCTACATTTATAAGCCTTGCTCAGTGACATCAATTCTCATTTCTATAATTTCCACATGTTGATCACTACCACAATAGTAGAGATGGGCTATGTTGTGTTTTGCAGATGACATCAGAATATAAATAGTAAGTGGCAATAAGATTAAATTAGAGGAGTTAAAACATTCAAACTGTCCAGAAGTGTTGATAGAAAGGATGAAGATACATTTGAAGAATGTATGACATTCATACATTAATTTCATTATTGTTCTGCTTGATCTTTACTAGTGGAAGAAAGATACGTAAAATTCTCACTTCAGATACAAACGTTAGCAATAATTCAAAAGAAAATACAAACTACACAATAGAGGATTAAAAATTGGCAGAAAAATCTAGAATAAGTTTTCTTTCTTCACACTTTAATTATCCATCCTAATTTTTTCCTTTTGAGGAAAGTAAAAGAGCAGAAACACAACAGAGAAAATAAGCAAGAGTTCTTAGCTACAGAATTGAATTTTATTCAAAAAGAAGATTACTTTGGATATATTTAATAAAGAAAATTTAAGCAAATTATATAATCCCTTAAGGAGAGCTCCCAGGAAATTTGAAATCATAAAAGAAGCAAATTCCCATGTAAGGACAAAATAGAGAAGATATAATTATGGACAAGCAGTTAACATTACAAATCTGAAAGATAATTTCTAGCATTAAGACATCCTTTGCAGATTCATTCAGCACTTTTAATTTTATGCTTATATTCTGACTCCTAATTTACAGAGTCCTTGTTGAAATAAGAGATTTTTCAGAAGTAAAAAACATTAAGGGCCAAAATGGAAGTGAGGATATCTGTTTGACCCACTGAAGTATTTGTGTGGAAACCTGTTTTTCCAGTTCTAAGCTGTTTCATAATCCAAAGTTTGTCCCACTGAAAGTGATTGGGAAAGAGAAAGCCAGGATCTGTTCTGTTGTGCCAGCTGAATGCCAGTTTCTGAGGTGAGGTACCAAAGTAGCGTAAAGCATTATAAATTTAAAGCACTTCCTAATATATCAGTTTTGACTTGTGATCATAATCCTCTGAGGACTTGTTCTTTTTTAGTTTTTAATTTGGACATCCTTATGTGCGTCCACTTGGAGATGATCATAGTAGACCCATTCCTTTTTCTTTTTTCTCTCAGAAGGAAAACAAAATGGACTTTTATATAGAATTAGAGGTTTCCTGAAATATTTTATTTCTAGCAAAACTCCTTACTACCCACCACATAAAAAGAAAAAATATAGAAGTTCACCAAAAATTTAGGAATTAAGAAACATCTCTTTGGTTTGGGCTCCAAGAATTAAGTTAATTTCTTTCAGACAGGTTGTCTGCTAATTCATTAATTTTGCACAGGACAGCATGTATATTTTTGTGTTTGTTTTAAGTCTTGATTGATCCTGCATTTCAACCTGTCTCTGGTAAGGTCATAGATGGACAGACTGCAGAAAAGCATTGAATCAGTATATACCTGTTTTCTGTTACAACATCCACTGGACATGTCTGAGAGGATCTGGAATGTGGCAAGTAATCATCTTTCCCCACATTTTGCTTCCATTTGTTCCTCCATTCCTCACCTCCCCCAAAATGCCCCGAGTGGGGTAAGATTTACTGCCTCAGGATACAGTGTGTTTTTAGTAGGAGAAGGTGAGATTCCTACCTCATCCTACTGAGTAAATGAAAATTAACCCAGGTTAAAACCAGGCAGCTCTCATATTAGGCAGCTCTCATATTGTAAAATTCCTTGCCTTCCTTTAACCTTCAGTTCATTAACAGGGTGACTGATATGAAGGAACAGATTATCTTCAAAAGAACAGCAATGTCTTCTTGAACACATTGCTCTCATATTCCTGGTTCTCAGTTTTTTCCTTCCTATGACCTTAATGATGCAGCTGTGTCCTTTGCTTTTCACTGAAAGGCTCAAGGCTCAAAAACTATAAGTGTACGGTTGGAACAGTTCCAATACAAAAGGTGTTTAAACAGCAAGCTGTTGCTGGTTATTACATCCCCATTTAGCAAATCATCTGCACCTGAAACACTGGGGCTAGGTGCTTTCCTTCACAGGTAAAAGCAGTGTGATTCTCCTTCAGGCACCCACCACTGAAATTTGGATGCCACTTTGAATATTGAATACATACAAGGATTGTTCTCACAAAAAAGATGCCAGGGCAGAAAGGTCTTTCTGGCCTTTACCTTCCCTGGGGCAGTCTATAAACTGCACTTGAAACACTGGGGCTAAGTGCATCCCTCCTGTGCTCTTCCTGACTGGGGTGCAGTTAATTTCATTCACACGGTGTGGGTCCATGGTGGCTGGTGTGAGTCTATGTTTTTGGGTTTGTGCTGAGCACAGTGAAGATAATAAAAGTGGGTTTGTTCTTTTACCCAGACCCAAGGCTTTTGCCACTTTGAGCACTGCCAGGCCAGCAAGGAAATTTGGGTTGCATGGGAGGGTGAGAGGGTATNACACCTCCCTGCCTATGGGAAGCAGCAAATTAATTCCTTCCTTTTCTTTGATTCTTTATGTGGTTTTTGCTTTCCCTACAAAACTGCCTTTATCTCATCCCATGGGCTTTCTGTCTTTTCCTCTCATGATTCTCTCCACAGACTTACTGATGGGGGAATAAGCAAGAGGGTATGTGGGACTTGGAAGCTGGCTGGTGTTAAACCTTGACACTTTCCCATTTAAAAGCACCATCATCCACTTTCAAGAGCCCACCATCAAAATCTGGATACCACCTCGAATACTGAACATTTTCAAGGAATGCTCTCACATAAAAGACACCAGGACAGAAAGGTCTTGCTGACCTTTACCTCTCCAAGGCAGATGGTCCTCTGCATCACCAACAGTAGCACTAGGTTTTTCCTTTCTTCAGCAAAGGTCCTGTCATTCAAATCCAACAGCTGCCTGCTGCTTATAATACCTGTGATGCTAGAGTTCAGAGAAATTATTTGGAAAAAACACTTCAATTAACCTTTTAATAAGCATGTTATATAATTCAGTATTCTGTGAGTTAGTCTGAATTTTAATTAATATTATTTTTATACTGTTACTGTGGACATTGAAAATTCTAAAAATTAAACTTTGAAAATAATTTATGAGTAGGATATAAACCCCAAAATAAAATAAAAGCTGTAAAGACAAAGTTTTTATACCTCCTGTACACAATCTAAGTTTGAGATACAGCTCAAGAAAATGTTATATATCCAAAATAATACCTAGAAATGGTCTAGACAACATTTCCAACTCCTGATCTTGTTGAATCCTCTTTTAAAAAAAAAGTGTGTCTGCATCTGAGTTGCATATATAAGGAAAGCAACTAATTTTTTTTTTTATGATTATATTCTGTTTCTAGCATAGTATATGTCTTGGTTTGAAAAGACAAAGATGTCTGCTAAGGAAGGCAGGAGAATCCCTTTGAATGGAAAATGCAAACTCTCTCCCTCCACATTATTATAATTTTGAAACTAAGGTGTTCTCAGGCCAAGATATGAGAATGGGAACAGTTCTTTACTTGTATGTTAAAAAAACTCCCAAACTACAACTTAATAAAACGCAGTAGTACAAAAACACTGTCAGAATCAGCCTACAACCAGACACACGGTTGGTCAAGGTGTTGGTTGTAGTTCTCCTGGTGTGACAGATGTGGCTCTGTTGAAGAAGTGATTCTGTAAAAGGGTGTAGTTTTCCTCGGTAGGTCTAGTGGTGATGTGAAAGAGCCTGTTCTTCGTCTAGGGATGCAATGAAAAAGGTTTTCTGGGGTGTTCCAAATCCCAGATTATATCAAGGTAGAAATGCTTGGCTCCTCCCCTAGGTGGAGCAGCTCACAATGGCATGATGTAATTTTATCAGTCATGCAATTCGGTTCAATGGCCCATTAACAGAAGATATCTCGCCAGAGGGAGGATGGGTGATGGAAGAGATAATGAACGCTGTTCCACCTGGTTTTAACAGCTGGCCCACTAACAGAAGATACCACCCCAGAGATATGAGGGATGGGTCATGGAAGACATAAAGAACTGCCCCACCTGGTTTTAACAGACGGTAATAGAATACACACTTTTGGTTACATCTTGCATGGCAACCTAAGACAGTATACTAAAAAAATCCATGCACAAGGATATTCTTTTTTTGTAACATCTAAGATTAGTGTTTTGTAACATCTAAAGCAGACCAAAGGTCATTCCCATTTCCATCACCTAAGAGACTATGGTATAAGAAATTTTTAGGATAACTATTTCCTTCTTAAAAGTTTGAATTAACTAATAATTGAATGAGCAACTTTTTAAACATCTGCTGAAGAGGCAAGATCATGGAAATTAAACATAGCAATGGTCTCCATTAGCCTTATGCATAATTCCATGCTTTATCCTTTGCTTCTGCTTCACTGCATTCTTCTGCTCTCATAGGTGATGACTCAGCCACATTTGCTTTCTTTTGGAAAATTTGTCCCCCTTCTGACTAACTAAAATCAGGCTCTTATTGTATCTTTATGAAGGGTGAACCAGAAATTTTATTCTTTTTAAAGCAGATATAGCTACATGGACATAATAAATTTTATCAGCATTGCAGCTCTTAGAAGCTCACAGAGAAGCAAATCTCTTGGCTCATTTTCTTTGCTGTGGTCTGTTTTAGTGTGTTCCACATAGCATACTGTATGAGTTTATATCAACATCACATGTCTGACTTTCAGAGCTTCAAATTGCACGTACCAGCTTTCAGGTGGATTAACAGCTCTGGGTGACAAGTCCTCAGTGACGTTGCTTCTGCTGGACACAAGCAAAGTAACTGGGAACATTTTTCCTCCAGGAGAAACCTAGCTCCCACCAAAGTTTTATTTATTATTTTCCATAGTGAGATTTATGGGTAGACTACAGTCAATTTTAAATTAGTATAGTTTATCTAGATGTCTAGTATCACTAGTTGATTTATCATAGAAAGGATTTTTCCTAAAAATAAAAACTGGAGAATATAAAAACCCAAAAGAAGCTAAATTTTTAAATCTCTCAGCCAGGCAGGTAATAAGCACAATCCTTTCACTTCTAAATCTGATGAGTTTAAGTTGACCACAACTGTAGCTTCTCTATTCCACATAGAAAGAAGAGCGATAATGGTCCTTATTAGCAGCAGCAAGGATTAAAACTGGTGTGCTTTGCATCTAGAAAGGAGCATGTTTCATATTAATAAATTAGCAGAGAAAGAATGCAGAAATATTGGCAATTTTACTAATTTTCTCAATAGTCATTGGGAACTAATTTTAAATTACAATTATAATTAATATTAAATAAATTAAACTAAATTTCTATTTATATTTCTCTGGATTCCATAGGGTATTTTTTAGTTAGACAATCATTTTTTGTGTTAATAATCAAGTCCAAGCTGACATTACAACTTGATTGTTTTGTAAAAGTAACATAAATGTAAAATATTCTATTTAAATCTCCTTTAAAAGTTTTAAGTGAGGTAGTTTCTTACCTAAGGACTACAAATGCTGGACTGCATCACTCATGGCTATATGACTGGAGAACTAGTCCATCCTAGAGACCTTCATCCTCCCACTCTTTTCAGAGGTTAGCTATTCAATTGCAGCTTTTTTGGCCTTTCCATTCAAGCAAGAATCAAATGCTATCTCCTCTACACACACAGTAAGTGTGATTGCTTGCTGAAGCACTTACTGGTATCTTCTTCTCAGTACTTTTATTCCCTGCAACTATTCTTCAAAAGGGCATTTAAATTTGCACTAGAATCCACTGATAAGTACTGAGAAGAATACAAGAGCTAAAGTATACAGCAAAATACTGAGATATTAGTTTTCATTATGTCTTCCCAGCTTTATCTCTTTTCAATACATGGGCCAAATTCTCACCTATAACAGCCGCTAAGTATGGCTTCTGCTACGGCCCTCTGTGAAGTGTAAGTGTTCAAATTACCTTCCTTTTGGCCACTCTGCATAAGAGCTCATTCTGCTTAATGGCAAATCATTACTGGAAGTTGCTAAACAGAACTACCAGGCAAAAAGGGTACCACCTTACATCTTCTACAATACTTCAATGACTAGGACTCCACCACAAAAATATTTCATTTGTTTGGTTGGGAGTTTTTTTTNGTTAAGCATGCCAATGAAATTAAGAACTAATTTTTACCTATTGACTCTTCTAAGACATTGGCCTAAATCAGGATCATGACACTGACAATTGCCTGATATTGCAAAGACCAATATTTGGAAGAGTTTTCCTGCAAAAAGAATTTTATTTCCTCTCTCAGACAACAATTGATGCTTCACCTACTTAAGTATTTTCATGTTGTTCCTGACATATCATGAAGTTTTATACACTATAAAATTATGATCCAACAAAGGGATAGGTTTTGGGTTGAAGATGCTGAAAATCTCTCAAGGACTAAAGCCTAGTGTAGTCATTTTTAGTTAAAGAAAGTACTTACACATAGGCAAGGATAAAAAAATGTTTGCATCAAATTGAAAAATTCCTAATGCAGTGAGACTAATTGAAACCCCCAATTAAAGAGCTTCTATTATCACTATTATGTCCACAAGAAAATGTAATAAACAAAAGAAAATGAACTGTAGAATTATAGATAATTTTAAAAATCAGGGTAAAAAGCCAAAAATCCAGGCCCATTAAAAAAAAAATAGAAACTTATTTTAATGTATGAGGAAGTAGAGTTTTGTATAGAAAAATATTTCAACTGAATTTTTTTGCACTTACACAGCAGCCTTTTGAGGTTATCAAAGCACTTGCTATACACTATTAATATCCTTCTTCAGAAACACCTGTTCAGAACTGAAGTACAGTTTCTACTTACCAGATGTGATGTGATATCATGGTTTAAGAACATGCCCTGGGGATTTTAAATAGAACTGTCAGTCATAAAATTCAAGCATCAAGCAATGTCTTATTTCTATCTCATCTGCCTCATCTAGTTGGAATCTAGAGCTAAAAACAAAAAAGGACCAAAAAATCAAGAAAAGAAAAATTTAATATAGGATTTCCATTTTTTCCCATTCTCCTTAGCTGTTTCTATTAGCAAAAAGCTAAATTAAGCAGAGCTCCTCCCACCTAAAAGCTCCTCCTTTGTGGCTTTGGTTATGACTCATTTGCATTTGAAGCAGTAAATGGGGGATGATGAGTTCTATCAGTATCAGCACTCAGAAGAGTCAGATCCAAAAAAATTAAGTAATGAACTGAAACTGACTTGTGTTCAGTCACAGTTCTTTGACTCAATGCACCGCTTCATTAAGTGCCTTTAACTTGACAGTGTGGCTTTTTTGAAGAGAAAGGGGAGGTGAGGCAGGGAACAGCTATTACTAAGACATATGGATAACCCAGTACTGGTCTAAAAATCATGATGTCTCAATGGGGACTACAACAACTGTTCAACAGACCAATAGAGTACTGGCATGTCCATTCAGCAATTACTAAACATGTCAGAAGACATATCTGAACCATCAAATTCATGGAGATTATATTAGTTGGCTGCTGGGAGATTAATGAAGACGTTTCCCTTTTTCTGTGCTTCCTCAGGAGTCATAGAATGGTTTGGGTTGGAAGGGACCTTGA
The DNA here is from genome assembly GCA_013396955.1 of Regulus satrapa. Classification (NCBI taxonomy): domain Eukaryota; kingdom Metazoa; phylum Chordata; class Aves; order Passeriformes; family Regulidae; genus Regulus; species Regulus satrapa. The sequence goes on along the minus strand of VWZN01021643.1, from coordinate 33,973 downwards.
AGTTCATCTAGTTCCAGCCCTACCTGCAATGGTCAGGGATGGTGTCCACAAGACCAGATCGCTCAAAACACCCATGGTCTTTGTCATGACACAAGCTTGGCACCTCTGATCTTTCAAAGAGGTATCAGTTCCAACTCAGCCATATGCACTTGGTCTTCCATACAAAACCATGCATAAGATGTCTAAGATACAACAATATAGTCACTCTTAAATATCAAATTATGCACAATTCCACTGTTGAAAGCTACTTGTAACTATATAGCACTCTCTACTTTTCCTGGCTGCAAAGCAATCCATAATCTTTCCGTGATTACTGCTAATGGCCAGTTACAAAATGGGATATTTAATCTTCTGTTCCTTGAAAATTAATGCCCTTAGCAGGAGCCATAGGAGAAGTAGTCTCTTTTTAAATGGCTAATTTAAAGGAGGGACTAAAATATTGCTTATTGACAATATGAGAGGAAACTTAGTACCATGAGATTTAATGAGGGTATTTTTCGCTTTCCTTACTAGTGCTCAAAACAATAATCCATGACTTTTCAAGTGTTTGACTGAAACACTGAAAGTTCATAAAGCACTTTTGATAGAAGTGATCTTTGATCAAACAAATCACTTCATAAGAGAATGATTATTTTATAAATACAAGGTTCAAAAAAAATCTCAATCAGAGTGCATGTAGCTCTGGGTAATTTTCCCTTGCAAATCTCATAAGTAGGTTAAACAATTCTTGCACGTATTTATTTATTTTTTGTTTATTTTCTGTATGAATTAAACATCTATGATACAGAGTCATCACTTTACAGATAAGGGAAATATGGACATGCCTTAATACTGACACTACCCCCACTAACCCAGAACACCCGTATAATATGAAACACAATATAAACCAGGCAGTTTTAAGGTTAATCCTGTGTTTTCTTTGCTATTTCATGTCACAGCCTTTTTTTCTTTGACTTGTTATTTGTGTAGTAAAATGGTTTTAAAGTGCTACTTCAGGCAACCTGTACTTCTCACTTGCCTTGCATACTGCTCAGTATTCACCAGTCTGTGGTTCATTGCATGGGATAAACCTGATGCAACAATGAGAACTTTCAGCCAAACCCAAGTTGTGACAAATACTCAAAGCACATGTTCCATACAAAAATAATGTTCCATACAGTATATAATCTTTCACACTTTACATCCCTATCATATTCTCAAGATTGTAGTAAATTACTCACTGATTTTTGGGCTTTGGATGAATGATAATTTATTGTTGTCTAAGAATACAATCATCAGCTGGTTTTTTAACAATGATTTGTTCGTTTTATCCCATTTTCTTCCTGACAAGAGAAAATGACTGTTGCTAAAATCAGTAGGATTTGTCTTGGAAGAGTCACAAACTACTGTGCACAACAGTCAAAAAAGTGTCAACTTTTGTTTTCTGCAAGCACTACACACTGCAATGGAAGAAACAGTGATATTTATTCTTAAGGAGTAAAGATTCTATTTAATACACTCACTCCTTAGTTTCCTTACAGAGCCCACCCCCAAGTCCACTGATAAAAATCTTCCTGTTTGAGTATAACTTGAGCAATAATTCAAAAGTTAAACCCTTGATTTTAGCCATTCCCAAAGCTAATCCGCACTCAGAAAAAAGCCCTAATATTTCAATAATTTTCATTTACACACTTTTTTCCTCTGGACACTATTATCCCCTAGAAATTTCTTACATGATAATGGCAGCATTGCAAAATAAAGATAGCTCCCATAAGTTGAGGTTTCACTTTGCTCTATTTCCAGTGATATGTTTGAATGACCAAGTTATTTATTGCTCTTCCTCAGAAAAGAAGTGTCAAAATTTTCCCTAACTGTTTATCCTAATAATTGTTCCTAAGCTGAAATAACCTGTTGTTGGGGGTTAGGTTTCTTTCCTTTTGTTTTTTCTTATCTATAGAATTTTTTACCATTAGTTGTAGAGAAACACTTATGTCGATTCTTAAGGGGTACTTAAGAAAAACAAAGAGTTTGGCTCAGCCCAGGTAAAAAGGAGGCTGGGGGACAGCTTCTAGCTCTCTCTCTCTCGCTCAGCAGTTGGACAGGGGGACGCTTGGAGCTGTTTTTTCTCTTTCTTCTCCCTGTGGGTGCCCGGGATCCTGAGCTCGCCTCTCCCCGACCTGCTCAGAGCCAGGTCTGCCACTGCATCCGCGCCACTTCTTCAGCACCGCTCTGTGTTCTCTCTACGCTGCGAGGCTCCACACCCCTGACCCTCTGGGATGCCCCGCAGTTTCCAGCCAACACCACGGAACTTCTGATACACCTCACTAGTCCCAAAAGACTTTTCCTTCCATCCCTCCCCATCTCGGTCCAGACGCCATTTTGCTACGTGTTCACCGAGCCTGCGCTGGAGCGCCCCCTGCAGCCGCGTGGGGATCACTGCACCCGCCCTGTCCACCGGGAGCCACCAGCGCTCCCTGCCAGCTGTGACTGTAACTATACCAAAGGAACTACACCTTGTTCTGCTTGTTATTTACTGCTGTAGTTGGTGCTGTTTGTTTGCCTTGTTATGCATACTAGTAAAGGACTGTCATTCCTATTCCCATATCTTTGCCTTAAAACCCCTTAATTTCAAAATTATAATAATCCGGAGGGAAGGAGTCTACATTCTCTATTTCAAGGGAGGCTCTTGCCTTCTCTAGCAGACACCTGTCATCCAAACTGAGACACTTATAAACACAATAAGCTTTTATCCCACAACATTCAAAATACCCTTTATTTTTTTACTATGTCTCTGGTTTCACTTGCTTATTAATATCACAATATCTTCTCTCCCTTGCTATGTACTCCTTCAAGAAAGATAACTATTTTTGGTATCTTTTACTTTCTCTTTTCTGTAAAATGTTTTTTTCCTCAATTCCTGGGATACCTCTGGGGTTAATGTCTGTGCAAAAAAGAAATACTTTTGCAACCTGTGAAATGCAAAATTGCTTCTCCTTTTAGTGATGTCTAATTTCATATCTGCTGAGGGTAATTTCAGTTTAACATCGATCCTTAAACAATTACTTGACATTTTATCTTATCCATGAATTAAATATAAACCATAAATATGCACTGGCTTACTTATCTTCTTTGGAAAGCTGAAGAAGCACTTTGGAAGTGTTCAAGAAATGTTCTATTTAGCAAGCTGAGGGATGATGTTTTATATATGCCNCAATTAGGGCATTAGCATGATATGCTTGATTATTTACAATGCAAAATAAGGCCTCTGCTGGTTTTACTCCCAGATAAAAAAAAAATGCCTTATCACAGATATGTACTGTAACATTTTAACGGGCTGGGAATAGTGTTAATTATTATTAAAAAATACTTATTTTTCCATACTGACATATACTGACATGAGAAGTCTTACTAACAACATATTTATCTCAATTCTGTGATCTTACTTGTAGCAGAATTGCCCCTGACTGGGCTAATAGAGCTACATGGACTCCATTAATCAGAAGGCTAAAGATAAAAGCTTTTTTTAAGATCTATATGCAAGAGCAGAGAGAAGCAACATGCAGGCAAGCAGGCAAGACAGCAATGTCTGTCTGTCCAAACAACCAGAGAATACTGATAAGACAGAATCCTGTACTATGCATCAGATTAGCTAACCTTTGTAAGCATCAGTGGATGTTATGAAAAATTCTCCTGGTGTTCTCAAAACAGTCTCAGGGCCAAAACTGGCCCAGGTTGGCAGCAACACTATGCAAGTTAAGGCCTGACATCAAAGTCTAATTCCAGTAACCAAGTAATGAAAAGCTCTTTAGTGCAATTTGACCTTCTCTTCCAACCTAAATAATTCTATTATTTGTATATGCAAATAGCCTTTCAATAATATGGCCCTGAATGTGACACTGCAATGACTGGTAGTCAGCAGTGTTTCACTGCAATTAAATAGGATGCTGGAAGTACCGATTAGAAGTTCAAGGTGAGAAAAAGCAGGTAGAGAAAGGCTTGCAATGCTCCTGAAAAACTGTGAAGAATGCCACATATAGAAATAAGCAGAAACATAATGAGAATGTAGAAAAAATAGTCTCTGAAGGCAAAGTTATCTGGGATGCAGCTGTCTGGCTTTAATGCACACCTTATTGTGCCGAGACAGGCTATGAAAGGCAGCAGAAAGAACAGATTGAAAACAGCTTAGATTATTATTTTCCCTTTTGCTTCTTTTTGCTGAGCCTTTCTGGTTGATTGTTTGGAGTTATTTTTAGGAGATGCTGTGTGTGACATGATCTGTTTTTCACACAGAAAGGTGGCATCTCACAGACGCAGTCGTACAAATTTTGGTCTCCCTGTGAAAACAGAGCCAGGGATTCATAAACTTGGCGAGAGAAGGGCTGGCAAACACTTAGCAGTCTTTCAAGCACATAGCACTTTCCTTAGGAAAACATGTTAAATCTGTATAGGAGCATGATCTTCTCAATCATGTTCCCATATAGATCCACTATGATGAACAGCAGGAAGCCACTGGCAATGCAAGCGTGGGTGCAAACATAGGAGCTACAGAAAAAAAAAAAAGGATTTAATAATCTGTGGGCTAATTTGTGCTTGCATCTTTATCACCCACTGAAGAGATTTCTCTGTCACCTTTTGACTTATCCTTTGTTCAGAATTCTGCTGGTAACAAACATAGCACACACTTGTATCTCAGAAATTTCAGTTAATCTGAATACACAGCTTCACTTTCAAGTGTCTCAGATAGATGATGCTCATTCTGTACATCCACATCACCAAGCGCATGCTCAGGTAAAAATAATTCCAGATAAAATTCAATCTTTTGCAGCTTCTGGGGACACAGCACAGCATTGCATTGCATTAAAGCCAGCCACTCTGCCCATATAGCATTGCACAAAGCTCAGCATCTACATATAGCTTGCCTGAAAATGGGAGGAGTTCAACCAGTTAAAGAGGTGCATTTCCAGTTAGTACTTACTGCAATACCACTATAGCACCTGTTAATAAGAAATTGTTAAACTCTAGTATCAGAAACAACTCATGCTGTATTGTCCAGTCAGAGCCCCATGATGAATTTTGATCAAGGTTTGTAGGACTCTAAACTGCATATAATCATTACCAGAGGGTTCTTTTTTGAGACAAATCTCCTTATAATGTTCATTGGCTAGCCAATTTTTTCTGCCTTTGGGTTTTCAGTTTTCTTCAGAATTTTTTAATCCATAGTCTACTTGGAATAAGTTTCATCCCAAATCTCTGGCTTTGAATTGTAGCTTAGCAGAAAACCAAAATGTGAATTATATTTCTGTCCGATCAAAGTTAGTTCAGTGGAAGGTAGAGGGAGAACACTGATATTCCAAAGGGCATAAGCCAGTCTGTGGCTTTATCAAGAATGTGCTATTCTCTACTGCTGAAATATGAAAAATCACCATTGCTGTCAGAATCCTGAAAAATTCCTGCAGAGTGACATAACTATAAATTCTGTTAGAGTATTATTTGGTAGAAGTTATTGTGATGAGTTCACACTAGCCAAACACCAGTGCACCCACAAAAATAATTTGTTCACTCTCCTCTGCTATTGTTAAGCAGAGGAGGGGGGAAAAAAATTAATAGGGTCAGAAAAGGATTAGGAGAAAAAAAGTTAAAGGGCAAAATAGGCTTAAAAATTCAAAAAGTATAAAGAGAAATTATTAACAGAAATAAAAGAGGATGGTGAGAACTAAAAATAAACTGTTAGAACACCTTCCCCCCGCTCCCCACACCCGCCCTTCTTTCCTTCCCACTGACAGTGCAGGGAGACAAAACATGGGATTTTTACTCAGTTTGTCACTTCTGAAAATCTTCAGTTGACTTAGGGAGAGGAGTCTCTTTTGCTATGCCATAGGATCTTTTCTATGGGAAACAGTTCTATGTGAACTTTTTCAAGGTGGTTTTAATTTTCACGGCTGACAGCCCACCCAGAACCTGCTTGCAACATGAAGTCCATCCCATGCTGTCTTCCCACAAATGCTTCTCATGGGCCATTTAGTTATGGGGTGCAGTTTTTAAGGATGAGCTGTTGTAGTATAAAAGCAAGGGTCCTCTTTTTCTATTTCTGAAAGCAAGGGCTCTTTCTCTCTCTGTTGAAGACTCTTAGGAGATTACAGCTTTTCAGCATCCACATGCTCCAGTACAGTGCCTTTTTCTCATGGGCTGCAGGTGAATGCTGCATCCCCCCACACACTTCATAAACTACAGGGAAACAGTTTTTTATATTATAGTCCTCACCACAGCTTGCAGAAGAATCTGAGCTCCAACGCTTGGAGCACCTCCTCCTCCTCCTCCAACTTTTGCACCAACCTCAGTATCTCCATATTGTTCTCCTCACATGACCTCATTTTTCCTTTTCTCTGACTCAGGAGACAATTGGTGTTTATTGGTTCATTTGTTCTCAATATCTATCAATTGAAACCTTGCAGATAAATACACAATTCAAAACAAAAATCTTATGTCCATGCACACTATTCAATGACAGTTTGCAGCCATCAGCTCAATGCTCATTTCTCATGACTCACAAATCTATTTTTCTCTGTGTCTATGGACTCCATGGCCATAAGTAGCCACAGAAATACTCCTGAATACAAACATGTTCTTTTCCAACAGCAAAAATCACTCACTGACAAGGCCTTTTATGGAATGTAAGGGTAAAATGAATTTTTCTTTTCACTATTTTTTTCCTTCAGGCTTTTAGAATTCCAGAGAATATTCCAGGAACATAAAAAATAGGAGTTCCAGAGCTTGCAGCTGAGATCACAGTTTTCCAGAGAAATTTGTTCACAAGTCACCTAATCTCTTTACCAAATATACAGGCTAGCTCAAGCATTTCAGAAAACATAATTTTCTAGGCTTTTCTTATGAATAAATATAAGGCATAATCTAGTTCCATTCTAAACAAAATGTTGAAAATTATCTATTTTTTCACTAACTTAGAAAGGAAGAATTCAATCACCTTTTTGGACATCCCATTCCTGGGAGAATTCTGTACTTGGAAATTTCCACTATGTATTCTTGGAGGTATTTACACAAGAACCTAGAACTACAATTTTACTACTTTGAGAAAAAAAATGCAGGAAATTCCTGTCCCACCACAATCCCACAAAATGTTGAGTTATAGCTCAAATATTTTGCTTCCTAAGTTATCAGGACATTCCTTTTCCTACCTCTTGTACTTTATGTGAATGAGTCTACAGAATGACCAATATCCCTAATGCAAAATCATTACAAAGTGTCCCCTCAAATCATACTTATTCCATAAATTAATTTGGTTTTAAATACATAGTCATAGACACAAGCAGAATATATCTCCCTGAAAAAAAGCTAAGGTGGATTTAATTGTTAAACTTCCCTCTGGCACCAGTATGAGCAGGAAAAACTTACTCAACCAAATTAGCCATGAACTTCACTTGCATTTCAGTGAGATGAATTGCTTCCCTGATAACAAAAGGCAGCATCAGGGAACTCATGAGAAAGTATTTTTTTTTTAGTTTAGTTTTTAGAAGCTCTGTGATAACATGGGTAAAGATGGTGATTTCTTAGTCTGCATAAAACAGTTACTAATTTCTCTAAATTCATAAAGGAGAGGGAAAAAAGCTGAAAATCTGTAAGCCAAATTGCTTTCAAGGCTTGTACTGGCACCCATTAATCCCTTGCAGCGCCCTCTACAAAAACTGTTTAAATGCTGTTTCATAATTCTTACTGCGCAAATATTCTTCTCATTATGGCACTCACATACAGTTAAGCTTAACTATACTTTTTTTGCTTTTTCAAGGTGTCAGTAATGTTTGTTACTTATGTTTTCTAAGCCCTGCCCTTTAATGCTCATTCTCATTTTATGGTTGTAAATACCTTTGTGAACCGCAGCTTTCATTCCCACACTTAGTAGACTGTAAAATGCAAAAATATGAATGTCAGAATCACCTACAAAAAAAAAAACTTCAGTTTAATTTAAAGCTCTATCAACAGTCAGAGGGAGAGTGCCATAGCAACTAAAGATTCTAAAACTTTAGATTCACATGAAACACAATGAAAGCAAGATCATTGTGGAAAAAATACACATGCTATACAAATGCAGTAAATAACAAGAAAGAATATGTCTTTGTATTTGAAATTTTGATTTCAAGAGAGATGAACTAATAAAACTACAGAAAGTGTAAAAATTTCATGTAAATGCGTTGTAGCTCAATGACTGAGGAAATGGCTATAGCATCTTATATCCCNCAGCAGCAACAACAACAAAATAAACAAATGAACACCCAGACAGGTGAGAACTGTATGTTAAAGGTGGAAACTTCCTGTTAAGGAGGCGATTTTTCCCATTTAATAGTCAGAAAAGGACAAGGACATGCTTATATCCAATCTGTCTGAATGTTTCTTCAGAAAGATGAAACTTTTGTTATGGCACTGGGATTCCACAGCACTGGGCATAAACATTTCAGAATTTATATCCCAAACCCAAGAAAAGCAAAATCAATGATTCCGTTTCATGTCCCCTTCTGATAAGATATGAGCAGATCAGATTGGCACAGTTTTCATGGCACTGATAAGCTCTCAGCAGTCCCTTACACTGCCTCTGCAGCTCTACAAAAGATATCTGTAAACCATCTGTTTCCCCTTCTTATATTCTGTTTATTCCTTCATTCATTGCTGTTGAGAGGACAGTTTCATCAATCTAAGTAAGAAAGGATAAGTAAGCAGTTTGGTTAGTAAAAAAGTTAATGAACTCCAAGTTACGTGCCATCATTGAAAGAAACAGACACAGAGTTTTGGCTCCTTTGTACTCACTGTACATTGTTCATTATTTCAGGTGCAGTGGCACCTGGGACACAGAGAAATCCAGGTCCACGTGATTTGGGAGTCACTCTGTCTAAGAGCCTTGTCTAAAACAATAAGCATAATGCTGTGATGACCTTGCACCTTTTCCACTTCTAGAACAGTCTGCTGTTGATTTTTTTTCCAGTGAAATCTGTTCTGTGCATGCTGATCACCACTATGTGTCTATCCCTTAAAAAAAGACCAGACTGATTTGGAGTTTATTCACCTTTATGAAGGCACAGGCAGAACAAATTTCACATGACCTGATGTACTATAGAGATATTACCTGTTACCTATATGAAGAACAACTTTGCATAGGTATCACTGTGCTTCAGGGCTCTGTATAGTATGGCATTAAATACTGCAGAGATTTCACATAGGGACAAATGAAACCTCACTCAGAAGTAAGTGAAACTGCGCTTACACCAATACACTGAGTCAGTTACCACCATACTATCATGTTCCATCCCCTTCACTCACTGATGTGGGAAGTAGCCTTTTGGGGCTTTTCCCCCTCCATTTACCTTTCCAATTCTAAAAAAAATTAACAAATAAAATATTTTCCAAAAATACAAAAAATTCAGAAATCTTACTCCAAACAAAGTTCCAGTCCATGAGAGAGGAAACTCAGGTAAGACCAAAAGCATTTAGATATCCTACAGAGACCATCTTAAAAGGACTTGAATACTACACCAGCAATGAGAAATACCAAATTTTTAAATAAATGACAAAAAATAAGTCATGTGTTTATGTTTAGGAGTGGCAAGGTATGAAAATGTCATAAACTTTGCCATGCCTCTAGAACAAAAGCAAATTCTGTTTCAAAGGTTCTAAAATAAATAAATAAACAAATAAATAATACAATGGACAGTAAGTGAATATGAACAAAGAGGGAACAAGTGAATATCAAAACTGCACATTTAATGCAATAAATCTTTTAATGTTGCAAGTCTCTTAAATAATTATTATTTACACCTNAAGATCATTGTGGAAAAAATACACATGCTATACAAATGCAGTAAATAACAAGAAAGAATATGTCTTTGTATTTGAAATTTTGATTTCAAGAGAGATGAACTAATAAAACTACAGAAAGTGTAAAAATTTCATGTAAATGCGTTGTAGCTCAATGACTGAGGAAATGGCTATAGCATCTTATATCCCATTTCTTTTAAGGAGAAAAAAATATGGGACATGCCCTCTTTTTCACTGTTTGGTTTGCAAACAAAAACAATGAAGTATGAAGGTAATAAATTCAGACTCAAATGGAAAAACTTTTGGTTCCATTGGTATTTTCAAGGACAAATCAACAACTCTTGTAGCAGTTGGATTCAGCAGTAAGTCTACACCAAGACCACAACAGAGCCAGGGGCTTGTTCCTCCTGGCACAAAGCAAAAATCTCTCCTGTCCTCTTGGGACATGATAACACCTTTATAAAAAGAGAAACAAAATCCACCACTACCAGCCACCCACCCCCACCCCCCACCATCAAAACAAGAACACCAACAGCAGCAACAACAACAAAATAAACAAATGAACACCCAGACAGGTGAGAACTGTATGTTAAAGGTGGAAACTTCCTGTTAAGGAGGCGATTTTTCCCATTTAATAGTCAGAAAAGGACAAGGACATGCTTATATCCAATCTGTCTGAATG
>VWZN01021642.1:159780-171872 GCA_013396955.1 Regulus satrapa | reverse complement strand
ATATTTTATTTTATTTTATTTCAGAATTTATTATTCCACTGACTGAGACTTTTGCAGTTAAGAATAAAATAATATACTTCCTATGCCCTGCAAGACAAAACTTTTAGTCACATTCAAGTTCTGGTAGTACAAACATGTCAGCCTTGTCTTTTGTTGGCAAATGGGTATTTGTGTTTTCTAAAGAGACTGTGGAAATAATGCAGCCAATAAGACTGTCACACAGTTCGGTCAAAATGTCCAAACCTATAATCAGACTTCTCAAACTCTACACAAATGGAACCAAATTAATTTTTAGGGATATTAGAACCCTGTCACTGCTCTTGAACTTAGCAGTACTGGTACTCCAGGAGTCCAGGAATCCCAGTCCAGGGCTGGGAGAATGAATTTTCTTTGTCTGCTAGATATTAATTTAGCTCCTTAACCTATTGGATCTATGTCTATCTCAGGAGGTTAAGCATGGTAGTGAAAACTGCTGGGTGTGGAGGTATATTGCTCTGGATCAGTTCCCATTTACAGGTGCTGAAGCCACCAAGATAAGGTGAAGCCAGCTATCTTTTGGGAATAGTTCCTGCGCAGTTAAACATCTAGAATGTACTTGGGATTTGAATAAAAGAGATGGGGTGAAAAGCCCATGTGTATACTGGGGAAGAGTCTAATGGTTTATTAGCAAAGACCACTTCCTTTCAGGGTGCAAGAACACTCCTGGACATATATGTATTTATTACCATAAGTGCAGTGATTTGTGTCAAACTTTTACTTACACCTCTTAGGGGAGTCAAGTATAAGGTAATACACTGGGAGAATCTTGTGTTTTTTACACTTTTGAGAAACTTAGCTTAGCTTTAGGAATATAATTTTTAGAAAATTAAATCTGTCTGGATACTTCGGGGCTCTCAGCTACCCATGGGTCTAAGCATCTACCATGTCTGTGAAGGATCTTGCTTCAGTCCATGTGATACCCAAGAGGAAACTCTTATTTAGGAATGAATCATGAAAATGGGGAGCATAGCAAAAAAGTTGCATATAGTGGAAAAAATCTAAGAATTTAGGTTGATGTGTTATGAGTGAGATTTCCGATACTACATAAGAAACTATCAGGAATCCCACTCCCTTGTCTCTTCCTTCTTTTCAAAAACAGTTATGAGCTTCCAGTGTGTTTGTTGTGGGCCCTGCTATTTGTCGTCTCACATTTACTGAGTGCCTTTTACCTCTGGGCTGGCAGTGAAAGCAGAGCCTTTTCAGGAAAAGCTGTTTGCTCTGGGCTCCCAAGATGGTGTGGCAGGGGCAGTTTCTTACATTGGCTATGGCTGAAAAAGTTTGTGATGGAGCTGCAAGGCAGTGGCTTTAAAAGAAAGTTCTCTTTTATTTTTAGTATTTTCTCTCAAGGGAAAAAATGGGGAATCACTGTGAATCTATAGCAAAGGGAGCAAACTAAGATTTAGGAGCATTTATTTGGAAAGCCCTTGTTTTCTATTCTCTCTTCTAAGGCTGAAGTCAAACCTCATGCCAGCAACGTCTGCTCATCTTGCCCAGAATGAGGGAGATAAAAGTCATGATTGTCCTCCTTCCCCACCCCTTTTCTCCTTAAGCAGAGTCTCAGAGCTGGAGTGGGAAAACTCTGTAGCTTGTTTCTTCTCAGTCCACAATGTAATTCTAACAACAAAGTTTGCATAAGAGCAGTAAGCCATGCTTGGTGTTTGTATGTGTCATTGTACCTGTGAGTTGAGATCCATTGCTACCTCTGATTTGAATTATTTCTGTCTCTAAAGGTATATGAATTTTCCACATTTTATTATCAAGTCAGAAGCATGCTTATGCTGCCTTAGGAGGTTCAGTACCTGTTCATCCAATAGCCACACAAGTTAGTGGGTGCCCTGTCTGGGAAAGAGCACAGTGAAACACATTCCACAGTGCTCTAAAGAGGGCAAGCACACTTATCTAAAGTGGATCAAGAGAACACATGCATCTATGCCACATGTTCTTTTAATTAGCAAACACTTTACCAGCAGAGTAACTTGTATTCACAAGATGCATCTGAATGGAAATCTGACTTTAGACTTCTTGAAAACTGCTCTAATGAGAAATTAAAGCTGCTGTATGATCTTATCAGAAAGGATTCTGAACACTTTCCTTGGACTGAGAAACAAAATCCCTGAATGCCCTTTTGTGCTCAGAGTCACTGAATGTTACTGGCTTCTTTAAGGAATGTTTTTAGCTGGCTATTAAATGAGATTGGAACCAATCACATAATCTCTCACTGATGATTTCTGGAAGAAAGCAAGAAAAGAACTAGATCATTTGATCCCACATTTCCTCTTCTGGTTCTTTCATTTTGTTTAGTGCTTGTGACTGTTTAAACAACATTCAAATGCCAAGAAAGGGAAGGAAGGTGGCATGTGTTTTGAAGGCCTTAGCCAAAGAGTGAGTTCATTAAGTTTCTTTGCAAAAACAGCTAAAGACCTCACAGAGGAATATCTTTGTATGTTTTTGAAATATGTCTCCTTGGAAAAAAAGAAAACTGTATTTCCTTGGGCATAGCCAACTAGGGCATAGAGAGAGGATTATCACAGGAACATTTAAGAGCATAGCTGTCAGGGGGTGTGTCTGTTCAACTTTCTAAAAATCTTCCTATTCCAGAAAAGGAAAAAAAAAATTCGTTAGTTTTTCCAAGTATGAACTAAATAGGAGAACTTTAAAGAACATGCAGAATTGCTTTCTTTCTCTTAGAGACAAATTTCTGAAGTAGTAGTGCATGAGTATGTCAAAAGGTCTATTAAATACGACTTAGCATGGGTCAAAAGAACACATGTGCAGAAGAAGCCAGGATTTGGATCTGTGGAGCTTGCCATAAGCTCCATCAGGGCTGATATTTAGCTGGCCTGTAAAATTTTCAGGAGTGTTGGTGAAAGCCTATGAATTTTGAGCTGCAGATTTGTAACGATCAGCAGGTATTTCTTCAGGATATACAGATGACTTACAGAAATCTTAGAAGTACCATAAAAACAAATATTAATAAATAATACACTCCATGCTATGTTGGTTTTGTGTAACACATTGCATAATGTTTCTGTGCACAGTACACTTCCTTTGTTGTGTAAAATATTCAGTAGCTTTCTCAGAGAGATATAATTTTTCTACTGGCATCAGCTGTGTAATCAATGTTTTATTGGCCAGCAAGATTGAAATGCAGGTCGCTCAATATTATTATGTGATTGAGGTTAGAAATCCTTCCCCCACCTCCAAAATAAAGTATTAGATAACCTTTATTTAACATTCTAGTGGGTAATTCATTTCAACTGAATACTTACAACTGATTCTCACAGATAGCATATTTTTATAGCTGTGGAGGCTGGCAAAGTGGTACTGCACATACGTTTAATTCCTTATCATCATGATGATTAGCAATGTTTTTTGCTAAAGGCAGGTGGAATGAAGCTCTCAGTGGTAGAGATCTGGCAGCAGTGACAAACTGTGTAGGGTTTCCACTTCCTTTCAACAAGACCCTGGGAAAAACATGCAAGAGCATCAGATCACTTCAGTTTTGGATGCCTGCTCTGAAGAAAGCTCTGTCATCATCAGCCTCTCCTAGTCTGTGGAAAGATTTAGGTATTTGAGACCACAAACTTGATGCCTTCTTTTAGGTGTCCCATCATAGATCATCAGTTGAGGGTGAAATAATCCAATGCTTATTTCTTTCCAAAAAAATTGTAAGGTGAAGCTAGGAATCTCCCTAGCTGTTGAAGTCTACACTATACATTTAATCAAGTGAAATTTAATTTATAGAAAAGGTCAAAATACTACCCAAAAGCTCTTTATAATTGTATAAAATATTGCTAGGGAGTAAAAAATCATCTTACAACAAAGAGCAAGAAGTAAAACTTTGATCTTCCAACAGAAATGGCTACTACAGAATCCTATTTGTGTTTCCTACTTCAATGAGAGATTTTGTCACAAAAATGGTGAAAGGAAAAGAAAGAAATTAAAAGCATATACAGTGAAAACAAGTTTTATATTGTTATTTTCAATTAAATTGAAATTTTTTTGTCCAAAAGAGTGCAGAACTACAAAGCTTTACAAGTTGCTGCCCACAAAAATAAGCAGATTGAGCAAACACTCACTGCAAATTCTTTCAGTGTAAAGTAATTCACAAACAGAAACACCTTAAGGTTTTAAAACATCTTGTCATACATCTTGAAACATGTTGATGTGACAACTTATGAGATGAATGCAATTTGGCAGGTATACATTAGGACAAGTACTGTATCACATGTAAATACTTCCCTGTTTTCAATAGAATTAAAGTTTCTAATACTCCAAATTGCTTTTGAAAAGCCCCCACAAGCCCTTCTAGGCAACGTGAGCACAAATTATTGTATTTTTCCTGAGAATGAATCTAAAGTTACACATGATGAAGTGTAATCAAGCCAAGTAAAGTCAAAAAGTTACCACCCATTATCTGATACCGTGTAGCAGTGATTGTATGTACCTTTTTGGCATACAATCAAGAATGTTCAAATCATTGTGGCATAAGAAATCAATGCCCAGCAGCTGGGTGGCAATAATTGACTCTCATGCTTTTCCCCACCATTGGGGAATCACATTTTACTTCCTCTAATATATTCTGTTTCATTACTGGAATAAGCCAGGAGTCATAACTGTCCAGATGTGGGAGCTCAGCTGCATAGTGGTAATTTGTTCACCTGTTGTATCTCAGCCTTGTTAGATCATGTGTCCACACATGCTGTGCTATATGCTCTGAACATGGTTCTTTCAAAGGGCTTCTTTGGGTTCTAAAATGGAGAAAAAAAATTGAAAAAAAATTCCCTTGTGCATCAGTGAAGCAGAATTTTTAATTATAGTCTAACCAACACAGAAATTTCAATGACAATGGGCACAAATAAATAAATAAATCTCTCTGCCAGTTCAGTATTTTCTCAAGAATTGGGTTGGATACTGAATTTTTTTCCTTCTGGTAAAAAGTTTCAGAAGAACTAAGAGCAAAAGTTTTAAAAACTAGTACTGTTAAATGTCAATGAAGATGGTATGTAATCTTTCTTCAGAGCATGAGAACAGATGAAAGAAGGATCAGAAAGCTCTTTTTTCCCTACTGTTACCCCCAGGAGCAGACACTGATATGGAAAATCAGGCTGTCCCACTGTTTTTTTGTGGAAAGGTGGTCCTGAACTCACTCTCTGAAGTAAAAACCTGTAGAAGTTGTCTTCAATCTGTTTTCTTTTCCACCTTCTCTTTCAGTAAGCATCTCCAGCAGATTCTTTCTGAAAATCTCAGGGACACTAGAGGTCAAGTAATTCCTTAAGACTGTCCTTTGGGACACATCACTGAGAAAACAGAACAGCGTGAGCTGTAGGAAATGGTTTCTATAAAATACATATTAGAACAGCACAGCAGGATAGGACTCTATGAATAATTGTTTTTATGATTTAGATGCTAAATGGAAGAGGAAGGGTTTTTTTCAACATGCAACTTTTTCTATTTTTATCGTTGTCTACATTTAAAAAAAATCCAATATAACACTGGAAACATTTAATTTGATCTGTAAATGAAGAATATTATTCTAATTTTGGAAGTCTTTAGGAAAAATGATACCAATTGCTCTAGAGGACTTTGTTTAAAGTCTTTTCAAAAAATATAGGAAGAAAGTGAAATGTGTCTCTTTTAATCAGTCCTTCAATATCAAGGGAGCTTTTTCAGAACTGAAAGACTGCAGTTCATTTCCCTACTTTGCCTAGGGGAAGGAAGACTGACATCTCCTATGGATATTTCCTTAAATTTCTACTAGGCTTTTTGAGTGGCCTGTTCTGAAATTGTAGTTTCATAACTGGCAGAGTCAGACCCCCTTTCTGATTAAAGCTGCAAGATTACTATCCTCCCACCTTTTCCTCAGATAGCTGTTCTGTGTCCCTCCTTAGTGCTGCTGCTAACTCTTGTGAAGCCAGGAGTATGACCTGGCTGCAAGCTACATCCATGTGGAAAAAAAAGAGAATTGCTTGTTCCTGGATCTGATCCTGTCTCCGTGTTTGCTGCTCAGCTGCTGATGGGCTAGTAAAGGTGTGAAGGGAGGAGTGGGACTGCACTGCTGGAGATGGCAGTGGAGCATGCAGTCCAGGGTTTTAGCTGCCTGTGACCTACAGCTTGGATTTTGAAACCAAGCTCTCTCATTTCAGCTTAGCTCGAATGAAAAGAGCAGCTGTCAAGCTCTAAGGGAACATAAGCCAAAGCCATGCAAAATAAGAAAATTCAAAACACAGGCAGAAGGAGAATGAAGTCCTCAAGAGAAAACTACTGACATGTGATGGCACAAAACTCCAAGAAATGAGAACAATTCAGGAAGGTCGAAGTTCAGTCATTTCCAACAAGCAAGTTGACACCTCCCCATCTGACTGACGGCTGCCTGGACAGCAGACACTCTGTCATGGGCAGCAAGTGTGCTCCTGCTGAGCCTAGTAGCCTGTTATCCTTCTCTGCCTGCTGTGTGCATTAACTGATAAATAATTGTCGTGAGCTCACATAATGTTTATATTTCCGTTTGCAGTGTCTGTGCACCAGGCAGGCCCCCGGGCTACCCATAGCCCCTCCTTTCCTGACTCCAAATACAACACTGCAACAGGCACAGGAGAGACTGACAGCTACTCATAACATCATCCACTTTAAGGGGTCAATAATTGCAACCAAGGAGACATTTTGATCCCCTCCTGCAGAGCTGGGCACCAAGTCTGGGTCAAAGCCCTGGTCATTGCAGTTCTGGTGAAACGGGGTGACCATCAAACCATGCAAACAGTTAATTCCCTGTGCTCTGCCACTGCCCAGCAAAAGCCATCCAGTGTGATGTGTCCTCTCCTCCTGCAAATTCGCACATGGCCTACCAGCAGCAGAGAGAGACATCATATTGCTGGTAATTGACATGCATGGAGCTATGCCAGTCCACACCAGCTGAGAATCTGGCTTATGGACAACTTGCATTGAATTTATTGGCAGCTCGGTTTATGCATGTAAGCTTTGTCTTCAGTGCAACGAGTGGGTTTTCTGCAGGATTTAAAGCTATCTTCCTGTAATACACTAGGAGAGACTGGATTCTGGTAGTTTTTGCCACAAATTAGTAGCCAAAATCAATTGCTGGTGGGGATTGTAGGGCTCAGTTCATTTAGTTTATCTGAGGTTACAATCTGTGCCTTGTCATTAGGATTTTGCAGCAAGAGTCATCTCTACATAGAAACAACCATCACTGTATATGAGCCATAGCTGATGCCCAAACTCATAACACATCGTGTTTCCTCCAGGGAAAGTGCACATGCTGGGTTGGAGACAAAAAATTCACTGAAAGATATTGTTTAGTTTGGTAAGAAGACACATTACATCTCCTTTGCACATTATAATGGTGAGCTAAATTGATCCTAAAAGTGTACTGGTCTGCAGAAATGGGAGAGCTGCTGCATTCATATGTACATAATAGGCTCATCCCTGCTGGGGAGCCAGCAATAGGTTATGGATAGTTAAGAATCAACATGCCTAATTGCTTCACCTTGGTAATCAGTGACGAAATGTGGGGTGAGGAGCAGGGGTAAAAGTAGCAGGGGTGGCTATCAGACAGGCTAATGAATTATTCAGCTATTTCTTCTCACAAAGATTTCGTTTCCAAAGTAGTGATCTTCACTGGAACTCCCATCCTCTTTTTCATATGTCTCATTAGACCCACTGGACTCATTTACACCTGTTCAGATGAGTTAACTTTCAAAGGCAATAAATGAAGGGGGAAATGAAAAAATTTCCAACTCCCCAGGGGTATTTCTGTGCTAACCCATCTATTACTGCTTGACTAATGTCCTGAAGCATGAGATTTTATACCTTTTATGCATTTTATTCTGTTCTGAGTAACCAGCTGATACTATCCCTATGTCTAATTAAGATTCCCACTCCTTAATTCTGAAATAGAAGAGAATTGCTGCTGTATTTCCTCACATAAAACTATTTTATGAGCTGACAAAATGATCTTTGTTCACAATTTGTAAAACTCTGCACTTCATGGGAATGAAAAACATGAGCGAACTTTTCTGGCACTTTCTGACATAGGAGTACGGAAAGGAATATATTGGCATTTAGAGGCTTTTCTGTATTTGGAAATTCAAATGAGGGGATTGAAATCAGTCAATTGTTTAGCAGTTTCAGGGCAGATAAATGGATCTGCTACCTTTTTTTTTTTTTTTCCTAAGGGGGGTTATTCATATAAAGAAATAATCAGCAAAATTGGCAATCAGCAAATGAGCCAAGTAACATGATCATTGAATTAAAATCCTGAAGATGCATTGCTCCAAGACTGAAAACTTGCCTTATGAATCTGTTGCAAAAAGCAATTCACCTTCTTTCATGAGTTCTTTTACTTTGACATTATCTTAAACCCCTCCTGTGGTTTGAAAATTAACCCCACCTGCTTTATGAAAATGCAAAGAAAAATGGCAGGAAAACATTTTCAACCCTTTCAAAATCAGCTCAGGTAATTTCAAAATCAGCTCTATTTTTGCTCAGGTGTTCTGAAAGCAGTCTGTTTGTACACATAATGTTTTCTCAGGTTTTACAGAAACATATTGAATTTCAAAATGTCATGTTACAAATTTTGTAATTGTAGGAATTTTTCATGGACAAGATCTTTTGCTTATCTAAGTTTGAGGCTTCTTCATTTAAATATTATAATAAAGAGAGAATTTTGCTCTTATGAAGAACGAGATGGAAAGGAGTAGAAACTTTGAGGAAGAAAACTGGTAATTTTATTGCTATAATTTTAGGATTCCAGTGCTGGTTTTTGTCCCAGCTCTTCTCATACTGCTGTAGTGTGCAGATCATTAGTGCCTCCCAAAGCATTTTCCTTTATGAATGTATTTAGTCTACAGATATGCAGATGCTCAGGGTCCTGCCCTTTCATTTGGTTCCTATTTTTCACTTGTGCAGGCTTATAATCATGCTGTTCCTGGGTATATCTTTGATCTATGTAGGCTCTGACTAATGTTAAAATGTAGATATTAAGCATATTTTTTGTATGTCGAGGTGCTCTGGAATCTCCCTTAGCAGGTTTTTGATAGCAGCTTCTGTATAATTTAAAAAGCATACATGATATGTTAATGAAGCACTGAAGGTATTAACAGCATTTGCAAAATTAAGAATTGGAAGTTGCCTCAAAATGAGCCCTTGGAATTTAACTTACATTTGCAAGCACAAATGTACATATTTTCTGTTAGCATCTTTGCAAAAATTGCATTATCTGGTGTTTACAATAGGATGAGGTTTTATATAGCTTTCTACAGGAACTTATTAAAATGCATGATTAATTTTTTACATCATTTTTCTTGGGACATGTTTTCTTGAGAGAACAGGGAATATTTGCAGACATATTTCCATCACTCTCTCTTCTGTTTGCAGAACATAAAAGAGCCTAAAGTGCTTTCTAAGAGTAAGACTGATGGATAGCTTCCATCTTTAGTCACCACAAACAAACAATTCTCCTGTAAAACAAAAAGAAACAATAAGAGATGTATTTTATGAGCTCTGGATGATAAGCAGTGCAGGACACACTCTGCTTCTGTCTCTCCCATGCTGTCTATGCATTTCACGATAAGACCCCTGGCCACATGGTGCCCATCCACGCAGCGTTTTGCATGCAGCACCTGCTCCAGTCCAGGCAGGAAAGGGAGCTGAGCCCCCGTCCAGGAAAAGCCAGGGGATGTTAGATTGTTCTTTTCCCTCTATCTGGCACCAGCAACATCAGTATTTGAATGTGTGAACACCCCATGTGCATGTCCCTGTGTTGTGCAAGAGGAGTTTTCGTACAGCTGTGTTGATGTCTAATGACATTTAATGCAGAAGCAGCTTTGTGCACTGAAGAGAAAGGACAGCCCTTCTGAAGAGAAAGGACATTGCAGAACATGGCTTTATCCATGTACTTTGTCTCTGAGGCCTTATTAGGCCTGATACTGATCATATTTTGAACAAAGCTGGAGGGTCTCCTAGTTTTCAGCGTGTTTTTCCTTCATCTTTTTCAAATGACCATCTATCTTCTATATCACACAGTTTTCTTCAGCATCCATCACTGTTCAATCTACACACTTCCCTGCTAAATCAATTCTATGCTGTGAAGTCCCCGCAGGACTCTGCGGCTGTTTCTGCTCAAGTCTACAGCCAGCTTGGGGAATACTTTGTTTTAAATCATCATCATTCTCAAAACCTTTTAAATTGTGCCAAAGTATGACTGTTCTTCTAGTATGGACAAAAAAGGGCTTAGGACTGTGTGTTTGGAGGGATACAAGATAATTTAAGATATGTGGTTTCGGTCAAAATGCCAAGATCTTTTTTTGAAATCAATTTATAGGGAAATAATTCTCTTTAAGCAATGTATAGTGAATCTTCATTGCCTTGTGTGGAATTCTTCACTGTTTGAAAAGGGTCTTTGCTGAAGGAAATAAAAGAAATTAAAGAAGAAAAGAGAGATGTGCCGTGGCTTAAGGATCTGTTTGGCATTGTTGCAAGGTTCTAGAAAAACAGGTTATGAAATATAGTACTTGCTGATTTGTATCTGATGCTGTTAGTCACAAACCCTGGGAAATTGTAAGAGAGTGAATATATTAGCACAAATGATAAAAATGAAGCTTCACCACACTGCTAATGCTCTAGCAGTTACTCAGTGATACCCAGTGTTGACGGTGTTAATGGAAAAGAATTGAATATCTGGTGGCTGCTTTTGACCTTTCTAGGGCTGTATGGAGTAAGGCATATTACTTAACCACTCTTGAAACTTAACGTTAGTGCCTCACTTAACACAGTTTTGTTGCATGAAACATCTACCCAGGACTTGGTTTCTGTGCTCATATACACAGCCTTATTGCTGTGATTTTAGTTTTCCTTCACTTCCACTCTGATTTCTGTTTCACCATCAGTCTCTGCTCAAATTGGCTCTGATTTTTGCACTTGTGGAGGAGAAAACTGCTGTCTCTGCACAAATCCCCTCTAGTAATCGATAGAGAGCCTGCACAGGGAGTGGCCTGCTGCCAGTCACCAGGCTTCAGCTTGAACTTGGAAGATTTTGGAGTCAGAGCTGGCCTATTTTTTCCAAAAAGGTGTAAAAGAAATGCAGCTCTGACCCTGGACAGGGTTTTGGGCGTGTGGCCTTACAGACACTTAGGAGAACCCCAAGAATCAAAGCAAAGCAATACCTGCAGCTCATGGGAAATAATGCAGAAACAGCTTTGTTCAGTGTTTTGAGATCTCTGGCTAAGGGAGAAAGAAAGCACTTCTCATATCAATACCTAATTGATGTAAAGTAGGTTTAAATGGACTTTGCTTTGGTGGGGTAGTTTAAGCTCTTCATGACTAATGATATTCAATTCCAGTTTTCATTCAGATAATGAGCAAAAATTGATGAACAAAAGCTTCCAATTCCTTAACTTGTAACAGCATTTTTTCCTCCCTGCCCAAGCTATCTGTCTCTGGTCATCTCTCCTCCCATAGGTGATGATGAAATGCTTGGTGTCTGTGTCAGGAAAACTCCCAGTCATGCAACAATACAGGAAGAGACAGGGTGCAGTCCTGTGAATTTATTCAGGGCTGTCCAAGAGCTCATAGCACCATGTTCTGGTTTCAGTGGTATTTAAAATGTCTATACATCTGTTAGAATCATTTACTTATTTCTTGTTGTGAGATAGGACTAGGATAAAGAGCAAAACAGGCTTAAAACTTCAAAAGAACAAAGAAAAACCTTCATTGATAAATTAAACTGGTTTATGGAAATCAGAATGAAACCTTAAAATCACTTCTCTTCCCCCCCAACACCCTTTTTCCTTTCCCACCAACATAACAATGCAGGAAGGACAAAACGCAAAGATTTCTCACTCTTAAAACAATCTTTCAATTCACTCAGGAAGAGGAGCTTCTCACTAGCAAAACCATGGAGACTCCCCTAGAAGACTTAGTTTTTAGTCTTTCTTGGGGTGCAATCTCTACAAGTGCATCTGCCCGGAGGAAAATCTGCACTTGCAAAAGCCCTCCCATCTCAAAGCTCTCCCAAAGCTGCACTTCTGGGCCATATCAAA
>VWZN01021642.1:35238-147890 GCA_013396955.1 Regulus satrapa | reverse complement strand
CAGAATCCTTAGCTCTTTGCTTGTGAAAATTTCTGAGCATCAACAGGGAAAAAAATGAAATAAAATAGAGGATGGACCTTCATGTACCTTGTGTAGGGTAGACAACATTTATTATATTTCGTAAATGATAAAGTGAGAAAATAGGCGTGAAGAGGCCTATCCAGTGCAACAAAATTTCTGCAAGAATTTTCAATTTCTTGAGAAAATCTGCATTGATTTTTTTCCACCTTCATTTAGTGGATTTTTTATGTCTTCAAGGCTGTTTTTTTTCTTGCTCTTGTTTCATTTTTCTTTGGTACAGCAATGTTAGATCCCATCTCGTAGATAATGAATGCTGTACCTTTGAATTGTGCTGTTGACATTTTCAAAACTGGAAATGCCTGATTATATAACAAAGAAAAGAAAGTGTTTTATGTCAAAAGTGGCTATTATAGCATTTCTTTAACTAACTGAATTTATTATTTTCTGTATATTTAAAACAGCCACTTCACGTAGTGCTACATGTCAAGAACCTGTATTTCATCCCTAAAATGAAACAGAGGTGAGAGTAATGGGCTTTTCTTTAAGAGGACATTACTGGTGTCTGTATATAAATTAGAATATATGTTTCTGATATTATGGTTCCTTTGAGGCAGTGTCATTTAACTTCAGATGGTGCAAAGAGATTTCAAGGAAATGGTAATGAAGAAGGGACTAGTGGAGTTAGTAAAAGATTTTAAAAATCAAGGAATGCCATATGGAGAACTAGATAGCTTTGCACAGGGTGGTGGCTTCCACTTGGGTCCTCATGAGAGAATAAGGTCTTCTGCATGTGTTCCTGTACTGCTGTGTATATATATATTGATTTGTCTTTTCTACTGCAAGTTTCTCTGTAATCATCAATAGATAGATGCGAAGAGACAGAGATTAAAAAATAAAATATTTCCAATAAACTAGTACAGGACAATCCATCTTTAAAAAGACTGGAGGAAGGCAGGTGCAAGAGATGATGCAATCTCCCACCTCTTCTATAGTTAAAAGGCTCCTGGTGAACTGACCTTGGTGACTCCTTGCAGCAGCAAGTTGCTCATCATTGGTTTCTCTGAGGTAGAGCAGGACCATGAATTTTTGTTTTAGAAACAGCTAACTAAAAGCAGTCTCACTTCTGGACTCTTCTGTGCGTATGTGAGTCTCTGCAGGAGGTACAGTTTCAATGCACCACATTCATGGCTGAGAAATATGATCATGGATGTTCTATGTAGTTTAAATCCCTTGTGGCTGCAGAAAGAGCTGTCCTTCTTGCTGACAGAAGAAATTTGCACACACATGAGCTATGAAATGTAGCTTGGTTGTTTGCTGGGTACAGACACTTACTTTTATTGTTCCTGTTGTGTTTTTCATTCTGGAGAGGACCATCTGGCTTGAGGGAGGCTCATCTAATGAGAATGATAAATGCCTGCTGGAAAACTGGAAACTTTCTATGACTTTGGTAAGTACTTCAGAGATTGTTTAGCCAGAGGGTCTGACAGACATTAAAGTTCCTTCTTTTAATAATGACTGCTAATATTAAATGCCCCATGTTAATATTTAACACCTGTAATAAATGAACCGATTTTCACTGTACTTCAATCTTTAAAAAATCAAGGAAAATTAAGCATGTACAACACATGACAAAACATTATATTTTGCTTTGACACCCAGATTAAATGCATGTGATCTTGGCATGTCATCCTAACCACTCAGTAGAGGTGGAATGCATGTAGGATTTGTCAGATTCTATTGAGTGACCTCTGCTCTCATATTCTGAATGAACAAGCTCCTTTTTAAGGGATAAAGAAGGGAATCCATTGGCAGGATCATGTTACTATGCCATAGAACAGGCAAAAGTCAACCATGATGAAAATTTCTGATCCATCTGTTAGTCTTAGTCCTCAAACTCTTTTCTAGAGTAAGATATGAGTAGCTCAATGCTTCATTTTTTATTTAATGCAGACATTATCTCTTCAAAGACTGTTTTGTGGAGTTGAACACAGCCACTCTACCTCTTTTTTGGTTTAACTTGGCAGGTCTGATTATTTTCCCTAGCTATTCATATGATATTTTATGCTTACTTGCTGACTTTTGGGGCTGATACTTTTGTGAAACTGAGTTGGGAATATGCTGAGAGGCTTTTGGGCTTTTGAGTTTGTTTTTTTTTGTCTTTCCCTAAGTAAAAGGAGTAAAAATAGCAATGGTTATCAGTGCATATAAACAGGAACAATTACTCTGTTGAGATACAGCTACACAAACTCTCACTTTAATGCAGCTGATTAGTCATAATTCTCACTACAGGTCAGAAGCCATGAGTTTGGATGTTATATGTGATCTCCTGGGAACGGAAGCCAGCCTGTGTGGTACCGCCATCGGATCAGCTGAGCAGTGACAGTGAAGTCTGGATTAGAAGCAGCTTCTTTACCTCTTTCTAACTCTGGGCAAGAAATAGCTTGTTAACAGCTCTTCTCTGTAGAGGTAACACAAGTTCATTGTAAAGATGTGTTTTTATTATAATCAGTGTGAACCCATGGATTGTTTACAGGAAAGGAAAGGAAGAAAGGAAGGGGAAAAGACAGGATGATCAAATCAGAAACATGCTGGTGCTGAATATAAATCTTGCAGGGACGGGGTTTTGGTTGAAAACTCTAATTTTTAATAATAGGTCACATAGCTCAAAGTTAGAACAGATTGAACAACTGCCAATCAATTTAAATTCTGGAGAAGAGAATGATTCTGAAACAAAGACTGGGCTAGAAACAAAGATTTTATAATTATTTGTTGCTCTGTTAGGAATGAGAATGAAATGCTGGGCTTTAGCTCAGGAGAAGATGCATATAAAGTTTCAATGAAGATGCTGAGATGCTTCTCCCAAGACGTGAATCCCAGGATCCAGGTCAATGGATATGTGAGCAGGGTGAGGGATGTGATACATGAGTCTCCACAGAACCATGTTGTGGAACATCTGAAATTTTGGAGAGAGGGTTTCAGTGGGTGTTTGTCCTAGACTGCACATCCAAGACCATCTTAGAAGACTGAAGTTAATTTACAGAGATAGTAAGTTCCCCTTGGATCCTAGAATCACAGAATCATGGAATGGTTTGTGTTGGAAAGAAGCTTGAAGATCATCTTGTTCCAAGCTCTCTACCGTGGAAGGGATGCCACCCACTGGATCAGGTTGCTCAGGGCCCCATCCATCCTGGCCATGAACACTTCAAAGAATGGGGCTTCTCCCCAGTGAAGCAATATTTAGTTCTAGATAGCTTTGAATAATCCCTCTACAAGGTTCTGAGCGAAGACAGTACAAGTTATCTTCGTAAGTCTAGATAAAAGTGTAGGCTTAAAATAATGTTTGTGTATAAACATGACGCTGGATTCAAACTTTAATGAATTCACAGTTGTAAATACTTCATATTGCCCTAGTCCTCACCCAACATCAAGTAGATTTTACTGAAAAGCCAAAAAACAATAGAACATATGAGAGATAATTTTTGTAACTAGCCAAAGTAAATGCCTATTGACTACTAGTGGAGAGAGACTAAGCTGGATTGAATTAATTTTTAGGAGAATTAAAAAATTATAAAATAACATAATAATTTTGCTGGAACATAAATGAAAGTGGCTAGGAAACATGTTTTTAAATTAATTTAGATTTTATTTTGTAATAACTCTATTGAGGGTCATCTGAATTCTGTGAAATTTTGAGAGTCTGGGTAAAGTCAGAAGGATTAGTAGCATTTTTTGTTACATTGGTTTGGGATTTTGGGCTGGGTCCAAAACTAATTTTTGATTGCATGCAGCTGAGGGTGTTAGAATGAACTGCTTGACCGGGATTATTCTAGAACAATTGCATTCTGTTGGAAGTAAGGCGATAATAACAACTAATATCAAGTCCTTCATAGAATTAATTCAGTCTTTTTGATGTTCATGAATTGTTAATGAGCAGCCTGTGGTTTTATTTGAACTTCAAAATAAATTAATTTTTCAGTATTTTTGATAAACCCTTTTTTCTTTCTGGATTGTTTATAAACAATTAATTGCAAGTACTCCTCAATCAAAATTTAATTGATGTTCATTAAATTTTATCACAGCCAGTGTTCTCTGTGTTATATTTAGAGCTAGGCAATAAATATGTCTTTCACCTTTTTGTAAATTTTATTTTATTAATGTTTAAAAAAGCTTTCAAACATTTGGAAATTTTGCACCAAAAAAAGGACTAGGGTTCCATGGTACCCAATGATATCCATGAGGGCTATGTAATCTATGCATGTACCAAATCTTTACTCTGTAGTTTGAATTACAGTCACCTGGAATAGTGCTGTTGCTTTTTTTTTTCCTTTTATTTTCATATAGACTCATTCTTGATGGAGATTTTATATGCACCAAGAAACCTAAAGAAAAAAAATGTTTAGATTTAAGGCAACAGTATTTTCAGAGGGAAGTGGTTTTGATGAAAAACCCTCTATTAGCTCTCACTATAACACACATTTTAAAACAGGTAAACTTCTCAGAATCAGGAAGAAACCACCATCATCTTCTGTTTCTTGAGTTCAGCCTTCAGAGAATAAGCCAGTTTAAGTGTTTGGCACTGGAGAAAAAAACCAAACTACTTTTCTGGTAAACGACTTTCCATTTTCCTGAAGCAGCAATTTTTGTATCCATAAGCAAACTAGATGAGGTGAGGTGAGATTCACTTGGCCAAATGAAGCTGTATAAGCCCAAGTTATTCAATTTAGATGCCTTCTAAAGCACATTATTTCTCTAAAGTTTGATGTCTACATTAGATAGACTGTAGGTGGCATGGCAGCATTTTAAACCAAATGCTCCTTATATTATCTGAAATGGTCATTTATATATCCTTACATTAGTGGATAAGCTCCTAAGACTTTTTCCCAGAATAAATGTTCTCATTTGCAAGTCCCGTAATCTCATGCTCTGCGAATTCCTTTAATACCCGTTTAGAAAGAAGCATTTCTTTGAATGCCCAATTCAGCCAATCTCTTCTCTAAATGGCTCATGGAAAAGAGAGGATGCGGTGTGTTTGATGTTGGACTGCCTAAAGCCTTTGAGATGGAATGACTTCTAACTTCCAACACATGTATGCCAAGAAGCACCAAATAGTGCTAATCTCTAAAGCTTTTATGTTATTAGAATGCAAAATAACAAGCTACCATGACATAACTCTTTATGTAGAGGATGCTTGGACTGAGCCAGATAGAATTAAATGCTTAAAATAAATCTGTCCCCTTTGCCTACACATTTTGTCCTTTCAGAGCAGTTTCTTTTCTTTCTTATAATCCTTTGTGGACATAAGTAAACTCCACAGGATCCCTAGGAAAGCTTCCTTCACATCACTTTCCTAATATGACTTTGGATACTTCTCCAGCTTGTTGCCAGGAACCCTCCAGCTATGCTCTGGAGTTTCCTGTTCTGTGTTTGGACTCACTGTATATTTCTAAATCCCTCTTGTGCTATTTAGTTCCTGAAGCTTCACCCAGCTGTGATAATTCCAGGAGGATGCTAGTCTCTGTTCAGAGTTCACCAAATTATGTAATTGGTAGAGACTAAATGGTTGCATTGTCTATTGGAGATGGGAAAGCAAGCCGTGATTTGCTGTTATATCTTCCTCTCTCTTTAAACTCTTCCTATAATCTCCATCACAGGTGTGCGTATCCAAGGGAGGTAGTAGCTTGTTTTATTTTCATTTTTTCACAGATGTTGACAAACTTGCTGCTGCAGTACATACTCTTGCAAGCATAAAGGCTCATTTTTCTGGTCACCTTTTTGCAGGGCTCCTCAGTTTCAGAGTCTGTTCAGGATGCTGCAGCATCATTGTTCTTAAATTGGAATCTGTAAATAAAAATACAGACAAGAACACAAACACAAAAATACACATGTACACACATGCCTTGCATTTTTTTCATAACCAGACTCTATAAAACTTGAAATCAGCCAAGATTGTCAAGACAAGACAGCAGGAAATAAGAAAATAAATAAGTGACCCTGCTACTTTTCAGTTCTAAATTACTGTCCAGGTGGTTCTACTGCAGTTTGCAGACTTGCCACAATTTGCTTGACACTTCATGCTTTATTAAAGAAAATATAAAATAATACTTAAAAATAAAACTTTATATGCTGGATAAAAAAATGTAACGAATGGACAAGATTTTTCCAAGAAATCCCTAAGAAAAGTGACTCAACAGGACACCAACGAAGTGGCAAATGGATATTTCTGCAAGTTTAACTCTTAAGCTCATCAGCTTTGGAAAGAAAGTTTTATTACAAACCTAAAACTTTGTATGTTGAGAAAATGTGTAGTTTCTGCTAGTTTTCCTGAGAATTATATATTAAGCATGTAAGAACCCTAGCTTACATGCATGTCCTACTAGCTTGGGTCCCTGGAAGGGTAAGTGGTAAATACTAGTTTGGAAGAACCCAGATCTTATACACAAACAGTTATCTATGTGACATGAAGAAACTGAAGGGGAAAAAAAAAAAAAAAGACTAAAAAACACCAAAACCCAGACTGCAAATTAGCAGTCTTCTCAGGAAAAAAATAAAAGAGACATATGATTGCAGTATTTGTCTGTATATTTGAGAACAAGGCAGCAATATACATAAGGAAGTGGGTGTTTGTTTTCTTATATTTCTCTGGAAACTAAAGAAGCCAAAAACAGATTGTACTTTTTATAATCTCAGAACAGCATCCGCACTTGCAATATCTGTCTGCATTTTGCTGCTTCAGTGTGACACTACAGATATTTTATGAAGTGAATTGAAATATCCTATTATCTTATGAGTCCCACATCATGTGGCAGTGTAATGGGATGTTTTTTCTTTTATGTTTGTTCTGATTTTTTTCCTCTTTTATTTCATTTATGCTTAAACATTTGGTTTGAATAAGTCAGGAGTACTACCTCTTTTATGCACTTTCTATCTTGTATCCCATGTTAAACTGTTTCTCCTGAGTAATAGGAGAAGGGGTAGTCTTTTGCATGACTAGATCTATGCATAATAACCCCATTCTGTGGCACAAGGAGGGCTGGGTAAGCAGAGATCTGGGTTTTTTTCTGTAGTTTCAGGAAGGTGTTTTTAAGATGGTTTGCTGTTTCAGACATTCTTGAATACCTGTATCCTGGATGGACATGAAAGAAATGTAATTTGTTTGAGAATCACATCTGTTTTTATTTTTAAATGCAAGCTTTAAAGATAGAAGGGATATATTTTACCTGACCAGCTGATAGAGCTGAGAAAAAAAGAATGTTATTTTCTGCTTAAAATTCTTTGTTTCCCTGACTTCTAATCTGAAGTCTGCACATTTTTTTTCATTTTTGTTTTGATTTAGATAGTGATACCGCATGTCCCTAACTCTTCTGCCTTAGGACATGTTGGTTACAACATCTTTATTTTGTTTTTTGCATTTTGGTTTCTGGCTTATTAGTACATGATGATTTGTCTGCATGGGAATCTCTTCTCAATTTTTACCTGGTTTTCTTGCTTCATTCTAATTTTCATCATTTATATACAATCCCTTCTAAAAAAAAAAATCTTACCTTTATCACACAGAATATATAATCCTATTTTCATAGACTCATAAATTGTTATGGATTGGAAGGAGCATCTTCTACTAGACCAGGTTTCTCAGAGCCCCATCCAACCTGACCTTGTACACTTCTTCCAGGCATGGGGAATCTACCACTTCTGTGGGTAACTTGTTTCCATGTTTTATAATCTTCCTTGTGAAACACTTATTTCTTATATTATATTTAATCTAAATTGACCCTTCTTTAAAACCATTAACACCCCCCCACACATAACTTTGGGTTTTTTTAAATAATGGTTGAAAAAGCATTTTTAAACCATTACTCCAATATCAGCCTATCTTTATAGAAGGGATCATCTGGGTGGCCTCCTCTGGACACCTTCTGACAGATCCATGTCCTTTTTATGTTGGGGATCCAGAGTTATATGCAGCGGTCCAGGTGGAGTCTCACAAGGGCAGAGCAGAGAGGCAAAATCCCTTCACTCACTCTGCTGGATGCAGCCCTGGATTGGCTTTCGGGGCTGTGATAGCTGGGTCACGTCCAGCCTCTCATCCAGCAGCAGCCCCATATCCTTCTTGGGGGGCTGCTCTGGTCTGTTAATGCCCCAGCCTGTGCTGATACTGGGGGTTGCCATTGTCCGTGTGCAGCACCTTGCACTTGGCCTTGTGGAACCTCATGAATTTCTTATGAGTCCAATTCTTGAGCTTGTCCGAATCCCTCTGGGTGGCAGTTTTCCTAAAAATTTTATTTCATATGTCTTTACTGTTTTCATTATTATTGCTTCTACTACTTTTTTCCCCTACAGGAAAGCCATCTAAATGGTCATCCTTGCTCTCATGGCAACCATTTTCATATATTCCTGAAAATATTTAAATAATTGATCTTTTTCTCCATATAAATTACTGATTCATACAACTACCGAGCCACCACTATTCTTGTGCCAGGTTTTGAGCATGTACGGAATTGAGAGCATAGGAATATTTTTTATAACGTGCTCCTTTATCATGTAAGGTCAATTGAAAGCTATTTGGCAAAGAACAAGTTCTGTAAGATTTCCAAATACATAAAAGACCTTCATCTGATTCAAATTAGAATGATCTGTCATATGTCCATTGAAGGCATATCAAAACCTCTTACTACTTCAAGAATAAAATTCAAAACCTATGGCTTAGGCTAAAGACTTGATCTGACTTTTAAAAAAGCATGTAAATAAAACTGCAGTGCTTGTGTGAAATGCCAGCAAGGCTGATGTGGGGTTTATGTCCAGGACAGTTTGGTTATGCATTGCAATTTGTGAGGAGAATAAGCTGTTTGACATTGAATCAACACAGAGCCTAATCAGCCTGCAGGAAGTAAACAAACTCCCTATCTCTCAGTGAAGTACACAGGGCAAGGCTAAGCAGTGCTGGGAAATCCCAGGCTTTAAAACAAGATGCGTGTTGGCTGTAGGGCTTTGGAAGAAGAAAGCTGAGCTAACTAAGCTGTGACATGGGAGATCGCCATAATGAAGAGCACATGCTCCAGAAAAGAGCTCAGCTGTGGATGTGGGTGGCAGCTTGCAAATGAATGAGAGGTGTCTGAAATAGTGAACAACTGATGTTGATAGTGCTTTGAGCTAAGTGCATGTCCCTCCTCCTTCTGGGAACTTCTTTGACTAGGAAAAGCCCTTGTCTGGATGCTCTCATTCTCAGGCCCTTATACTTCCAGAGTATGTTTGGTGGGTTTTACAGCTATAAGAGCTCTGTATTTATTTCAATTTAAAAAACAGGGGAAAAAATTCTCTGGATTTGACGGAAATGAGGTAACCTTGATGATCATGTTCAGAAGCTTCATAGTTGACAAATAATGATATTTTAGAGTCAAGGAATTGTCTTTATATGAAGGACAAATTTTAATGATTTGAGATTTCTAGGGATGTGACAGTGCATCTAACACACAAGATGCATGGATGTTGTCATGGACTTATGTCACAATTTAAAAAATTATATAAGAGAATCATACAATAGCTTGAATTGGAGATGACCCTAAAGATCATCTGGTTCCAAGCCCATGCTGTGGGCAGGGACAACTTCCACTGGACCAGGTTGCTCAGGACTTCATCCAACCTGACATTGAACACTCCCAGGCACTGGGCATCCACAGCTTCTCTCAGCAATCTCTTCAACTGCCTCAGTGTTCTCATGGTAAAGAATTTCTTCCTGATATCAGTCTAATCCTACCTTCTTTCAACTTGAAGTCCTAACTTTTCCTCATGCCCTTTTAAATTGTCCCTCTTTCTCTTTCATGTAGGCAGGCCCCTTTGAAATGCCAGAAGGCTGCAATTGGGTAATCTCAAAGCTTTTTCTTCTCCTGAATGAACAATCCCAATTCTCTTAGCCTTGTCTCATAGGAGAGGTGCTCCATCCCACTAACCATCTTGGTAGCCCTTCTCTGGAACTGCCCTTATTGGTCCATGTCCTTCCTGTGCTGAGGCCCTGGAGCTGGATGCAATCCTCCAGGTGGGGTCTCAGCAGGGCAGAGCACAGAGACAGAGGCCCCTCCCTGGCCCTGCTGCCCACCCTGCTTTGGAAGCAGCCCAGGACACGTTTGGCTTTCTGGGCTGTGAGAGCCCGTGGCTGGGTCATGTCCAGCCTCTCACCGACCAGTACCCCCAAGTCCTTCTGGGCAGGGCTGTTCTGCTCTGTCCATCCCCCAGCCTGTGCTGGTACCAGAGGTTGCCCCAACCCATGTAGAGCACCTCACACCTGGTCTCATTAAACTTAATGAGATTCCCATGGGCTCACTTTCTGAGAGAATTCCTTTAGGAGTATCAACAGGACCCTTCAGCTTAGTGTCATCTGCAAATTTTCTGAGAGTGCTCTTGATCTCTTAATCTATGTTATTAAGAAAATATTAATTAACAGTGGCCCTAACACAGACTGCCTGAGGAACACCACTCATCACTGATACCTGCTTGGACTATGACTGCTACCACAGGGATTCAACGGTCTAGTTAACTCTGTATCCACTGAAGAGTTCAGTCATCAAATCTACCTCTCTCCAGTTTAGGGAAGAGGATGGTGTGGGGAACTGTCAAAGGTTTTACACAAGATAACATCTGGAGCCCTTTCCTTGTTCACTGCTGTAGTCACTCCACTGTAGAAGGCCACCAGGTTGGTCAGGCAGGACTTGCCCTTGATGAAGCCATTGAAGCCTGTCTTGAATCACCTCCCTGCATTCCATGTGCCACAGCATAGCTTCTAGGATGTGGCTGCATTGAACTATGCCATGCCATACCATGCCATGCTGTGTCACATAACATTACGCTGTGCTACGATATACTACACTTTTCCATACTATAGCTAGGAAAAAAACAGGTGTGACCTATTTATCTGGTGTGGGCTTTGCTCACATTTATCTAGCATATAATGGTCTTGCTTAAAGGCTAGTGTCATTCATATTGGTAACTGATTTTTAGATCAGTAGTTCTGAACATTGATCCCAACATCAGAGAAAATCTCAAATACATATAACAGAGCTGCCACTATTTTTAGAATGTAGCAGTTCTTTTATACAGAGACAATTCTTGTACAGTGTGTATTAACTCCTCAGAAAGCCTTTCCACGTGGTAAAATAGATTTAGAGAACAAAAGCACTGAACATTACAACTTGAATAAGACGACAGTCTTTTATTGTTAGCTTTGAAGTACTGAACAATGTCTGAGACTTGTTCTGGAAGAGAGAAAGGGAGAAATAGAGAATTTCACCTCCATTTAAATTCTAATGTTCTCTCAAAATAGAATTCCTCTCTGGCCCTTGAATAAATACCATAGGGTAGCTTGGGGATATTGCTTTAATTTCTGAGGCTGGTGACAACAAAATGGAACACAAGCAATTCTCTTTTTCCAGTGTTTATTGCCCCTGCTTGGGTGGGGATTTAGTGGGAATACCCAGAGTGGGAAAACCTT
This sequence comes from Regulus satrapa, assembly GCA_013396955.1. Taxonomy (NCBI): domain Eukaryota; kingdom Metazoa; phylum Chordata; class Aves; order Passeriformes; family Regulidae; genus Regulus; species Regulus satrapa. The sequence continues at coordinate 136,390 of VWZN01021642.1, read as the reverse complement.
CCACAGCACAAGGGCTGCCCTGGCCTGACAAATTACACTGATTCTAGTGATTAAGTGATAATCTGGCATGGCTGGCTCTAACAGTATTCTCTCTGCCGTTTATAAATTCCACATTGAATTGGCAATACCTCCTATCAGACAATCTCATTGGACCCAGGAGCTGGTTACAATGGTGATGGCAGGGTGCTGGTGTGAGGAAGGGGCTGGCTGCATGGGAAGATGTAGCAGGTAATAATATATGACTTGGATGTAAGGTGGTGTCCTGCTCTTTGGTTTCCTGACAGTTTATTTTTTTCTAGTAATTTGTTTGATTAACATACACAAAACCCAGCAGAAGAGAGAGGAAGAATTCCAAGAGAAAATTGATTTGCTGACAGAGACATACAGCTTTGAGTTCCTTACAGCTAAATCCTTTCTACTCCCAACATACATTTGCATACTTTCTCCTGCAGAATATCTGCTTTATATCTACGTGCAGGTACTTAGCCCTGTGTGCATGTGTCTGAACTGCTGTCATGTTACATCTACCTGACAGCACTGGGACAAAGCAAAATCTGAAAAACTGCCCTTTTCTTACTGTAAAAAAAAATCTACAAACTGTTTGGCTATTATTAAAGCTGTCAGCATGGTGCAAACAGCTCACTGATGTTTTACCAGGGTTATGATTGCTCTCACTTGGCATTACTGTTGGTGCAGGCACATGAGGGAAAAGAAGAGCAACATGCACACTGGGTTAGGATTGCTGTTTTTAGGCCAATTTTAATTCAATATGCATGGAAAAGGAATCCCTGTATCCTCAGCAGCAGTCCAGCAGGAAGTAAGCTGGAGACAGAGAAAGAATGATCAGGTAATCACATCACATAATGTAGGCTAGACGCAGGCAGAATTTAGTGCTTATTTTTTCTCTGTAGTTACTACTTTACACACAGAATCCTGTGTGGTTTTGAAGCACAGATCAGGGTTTTCTGCTACATGCTGCATGAAAAACTATTGCAGAGCCATCATTGGGCAAATTGGATGCTGTCCAGAAAAGTTGTATTCTTTCCCTTGTGAAAATTTTTTTAGCAAATACCATGCCACCTGGTCAACTAATTTTGGACATATTCAGAAATTCATGGTAAATTAACAGTTCCCCTTCTATAGCACTGACCTGGCAGGCTGAACAACCAGAATCTCAAAGACCCATAGAGTGGTTTGACACTTTAGTCATTCACATGTGCACGAGCATGTTTGTGTGGGGAAAAAAAGAAAACAGTCTGTGTTTAGACCTGTACAGAGTTTATTGTCTAGCTTGTTCTGTGTGTTACCACAGCAGTTTGTCCATGTCTTACTGTAGCAGTTTGGTTTTGCATGTTTTTCATCAGAACTAATTAAATGGTGGCATGTATTGGTGATTAATTAAAAACACACTTCAGGAAAGCATGGGGTGACAAGTAATTTTGGATAAAAAGCTAACTAAAAATTAGATTTTAGATTTTTCAGAACTCATTTGGTATTGGCTAAAATCCTATCCTCAGCTGGGGAACCAGTCAAGACAAAACTCCAGGCAGATGCAGTGGATGACATAACTTTTATTGCCCACTTCATTCTGTCTGCCTCCTTGATGATTTAGATTTAAAGAAATATTGTACCCACTGATGTGTGTCTTGCTTGGGTCCTTTTCAGATGTGGCATCTGGTCAGACCAGCATGATGAATATTGGCTCAAGTTGAAAAGGTTAAGTTCAGATTGTGAAATCATCGCAAAACTAAGATAGTTCTCAGAAGATTGTAGGCTTCAGTTCAGCTCAGCACTGACCAGTAGGGCCTCTAACTGGTTTGGATTTCCATTGATGAAAAGCAGTGTATGGTGCTGGGAAGCAACATGTTGACTTGGGTGTCACTGTTCAGCTGCATCTGCATGGTAACTTCTGAGGGGAAAAAAACTGACAGTGTGAAATAAATTTGTGATAATTTATCCTTGCTTAGCCAGTGGCTGCTCTTTTCTATGCTAGTTAATGGCAAATATAATCTTCAAGATCACCCGTGCTCTTTCGGTCTCTGACACTCAGCCTCTACACAGGCATGGTTGCTTTTCAAAGCAGTAGTACAAGAAGACCTGATTTCCATTTGTTTCATTTGAGCTGAATGCCATGGCAATCAGGATCAGATGCTACTGTCAATATGCTTCTGCCCTTTGCTATTAGTCAAAAACATTTTAAAAGATATTGTAGCACTGTGCTCCACATCTGCTGTAGAGACGTGAGCTGCTCTCATCTTGTGATTGTCTCAACTATGTAATGAGGCTGATGCTGAGAATAAACAGCTCGAGGTGTGTTCAACAGTAGTCCTGTCCTGATTGGGATTTGTATATAGTGGCCAGCATGAGGTGGCCATAGCAGCAGTCCTAAGGTAAATTAAAAATTCTTGTCTCATCCTTCTTACTTGGTAATTACTGACCAGCAGGTTTTAGAATGTGTTTTGGAAACATCATTGAAAATAGTCCTTAGCAGTCTCCTGTCAAGTGCATTCAGCCTAGTAAACACTCAGGAAAAAGATAAATCAGTAACTTCTTGGTTCCAATTCTCTCTTAGTTCATAGCTAGACTCAAGGGAAAAAAATAAATGGAAATTTAGACAGATCGTCTATAGCTGCATTTGTGCAATTCTTTGAAATGGGAGACAGTTGTATTATAGTTATTGATTTCTGTGGAAATATATTCTTGTACCAAAGAGAGGCCCATGCCATAGAGAAAGAAACTGCCTCAATATATACAGAAAAATTTATTTCTGTAAGAAAGGGGGCTGGGACACTTTTCTCCTTCTCCAGAGGAAAAGGCACCAAACCCAGCTGCTCAGCTCTGCTGTGGGAGGAAGTGCCTGGGCTGGTTCCAGGGGCAGTGGTACTAGGATTGAAATGTGAGCACCATGGATGGTCACTGAGGGGATATGAAATGAGGGTAAGATCCATGCAAGAAGTGGGAAGCATGGCACATCTGACAGAGAGATCTGATCAGGGAGATCTGGTGTTAGGAAGGAGATTTTAGCTTTGGACTTCTTTGCATACATGGATCCTGAAATACACAGAAGGAAGTAGTAGAAAGTAGAGAAGGTAGAAGGGAATTAAATGAATAGAGTTTACCTGCTTATCTTTGGCATAAAGGCATTGCGTAAAGCTGTGATTACAGCTGTGATCACCTGCAAAGAAAGAAAAGCATTTCCAGACAGATAAGGAAAGTGATCCTTCCCCTCTGCTCAGTTCTGGTGAGTTCCACATCTGGAGTTCTGTGCCCAGTGCTGGGTTGCCCACTGCAGGCAGACTTGGACATGCATGTCCATGAATGTCCAACTCAAGTAATCAAGGATTTGGAGCATCTGCCATACAAGAAATGTCTAAAAGAGCTGGGTGTTTTTAGCCTGGAGAAGGCTCGGGGAGACCTTATCAATTTATGGCTATAGATACTTGAAGACAGTGTGCAAAGAGGACAGAGCCAGTCTCTTTTCAGTGGTGCTGACTGAGAGGACAAGAGGCAGTGGGTACAACCTGAAACACAGAAATTCCATTCAAATGTGAGAAACTAGGTTTTCCACGGTAAGGGTTAGTGCTGTACTAACTATTACTAATGAGCAGTGAAACAGTTTCCCCAAAGAAATTTGGTAGTGTCCATTCCTGGAGATATCTACTATCTGACTTGACAAGGCCTCTGCTGGCCTTGCTTTGGTCAGGATCTTGCATTAGATGTCCAGAGGTCCCCTCCCACCTCTACAATTCTTGGTGATTCTGTGGCAAGGGGAATATCTTCCAGAAATATAGATTTTATTCACCAGCTACAAGTGTCAATCCTTTTGTGATTGGTGTTATTTTCATTACTTGATTTTCAAAAGTGCTTTGTGGAGCTCCTCTGTTTAGAATGAAGAACCTTAAATATGATTCAGTGAGGGTCTATAGATCCTCACTTTCCTTTCATTTCAATATTTAAGTCCTTAAATAATGTAGATTGTTTCTAAGGGTTTCATTGATGTAAACTGAAGATTAAAAAAACCAGGGTTTTTACTTTCCCAAAAATAACATAGAAAGCATGATAATGGATTTTTATTGCATACTGTTATGGAGATAAGTATGTTACTTAGTCTCCCAATATTTTAAGAAGTTAGAAATAAAAAAGGAATCGCAGTATTTTCTTATAAATAGTTCTAAGCAATATAAAAGAGAGGGGACTATTTCTTAGTTATTTAATAACATTTGATTGATACAAATCTCTCCCCAAAATGTTATAGGATAACTTGATATGATATTAAGATTATATTAATAAAACATACATAATGGACTAATAAATGTATGACAGTGACAGTAAATCCTTTATAGATTCAGGCTGTGTCTTAGTTATATGCACATCAATAGATGACAATACTGAATGTCGTAAGAGTTAATCAGTCAAGCCATTAGACTGCATAAAATGTACATCCATTATTTAATAATTTCTTTAAAGCTCCAAGCATCATTTATTAACTCATTATAAACCACGCCTAGGTGAAATTTTAATTAGAAGTGTGGTATGAACTAGTGTGGTGTGAATAAGAACACCTCTGATATTTTAAACATTTCAAGTATATCTTCTTTAAGGTCCCTTTGATGAATGTCCAGCTACCCATGGTACCTGCAGTTAGAGAGGAATGGGCATAGTAATTTAGAAGTTCCTCTCCAGTTCATGCTTTCACACTTCAATGGGTGAACATAAACTGAATATGGTCCATTAAATCAGCAGGTGCCATCTTTGCTTCCTTCCAAAGAGAGTGATACTTACCTGAAAAACTTCACATGATGGAATCATTCATATATATATATATAATATACTCCTTTCTTCTTATGCAACAGAATTTTTTAACTGAGGACCAGACGCTTTCCCCCCCTTTTATTAAAAAGCACTCTATATGGTAGCAACCCTTGGTACCCTCCAGACAAGTCAGGCAAAGAGAATGCACTGAAATAAATCAAGTAAACAAATTCCTCACCTATTCTGAAAACAGTCAGGCATATCTGGTGTTCTTTAAGATAAAATTTAGGAAATTTCAACATTAGTATGCAAGATTGATCTACGGTTGTGAAGGAAGCAGGGACCTGAATATAATGCTGAATGAAATGCTTGAATAAATATTTAGATATCAGTACTTCACTTAATGCATTTCTTGCATTGTTGCCTCTTGAACAGAAATTTGCTGGAGAGGGTAAAGACTGATTTGTTATTCATGGTCACACCATACCTGGCCTTTGGCATAGGCTTTGAAAAATCCTCTACTTCCAAGTCTTGAAAACATAGGTCCAGAACAACCATCAGCTTATGCACATTGGCTTTATAGACCAGTAGTACAGCTACAGTTAGCAACACAAGAGCAGCTGTCTTGGAAAGAAACTGGTGAGAGGGAAGAAAATAGCAGAAGCTTACAGTTGCTCTGTCTCAGTTTTAAACCAGATTTAGCTTCCTTAACCAAAATCAGTTGGGAAAAAACCCAACAAAACCAAACAAAAAAACCCAAACAAAAAATCCTCATATAAAATCAATTAAAATAATTAGTTAAAAACATTAAAATCAATTTACAGTGACATAATATTTGGCCCACTAAGATGGGAAATAAATGTGTGTACTGATAACTTCTGCTTTCCTGTGTTCAGCACAAAACTTCACTTCTTACTCAGAGTCCTATTAACATGGAGCAAATTCCAGAAATTTGATAGATCAGAGAAGTTTGTTATTTTTACTGTCTATGAAAAAATATGTCAGAATTGTCTTGAATAAATGTTATGATTAATTGTGGGGCTTGTGACTCTTCTTGAATGGGTTTTCATCTTATGCATAGAGGGGTTTGGAGGCTTTATAAATCAAAAGATGAACCTGCTGGTGATGACACCTGATTACAACATGCTTTCAAACTTTAATAGCTTTGATTGGCTTACAGGGGAAGCATCTTCTTGGAGAAAAAAATGTTTTGCCTGGACGACTCTCCCACATCTGTGTTTTTCTAGTGAAATCCCTAAAATAAATATCTGATAGGGCCCTGAGCTCCTGGAAAGGTGCCATATGCTGCATTTGGAAAGATCAGAATTGCAAAATAGATGTTTTGAAAAGAGCATACAAAAATCCTTACATGGCCCCAGTGTAAATGGAGAACAGGAGCTGTCACATGGCCAAATTGTTAGGCCAAGCATTAGGTTTGTATTACCTAAATAAGTTTTTATTCTTTACTAGCTGCAGGACCATATATGTATAGGGAATTGCAGTCTTCAGTCATCCTCTTTAATCTATACCCATTAAATGAAAAACTGGAGTCTCCAACTGTTATCTTCATGTCTATACCCCCTCACTCTACTTCCCTTTTCAAACTCTTGAGAGAAGGCTTTTGACTTAGAGTACTGCTCTTAGCTCTACCAGAGCCTTTCCTGGTCACACTAGCCAAATCACAGCTCAGAGCCCTCACAGAGGGCTTTGAGCTCGGCTTGCAACCTGTGAGTGCTCATGGAGTTTGTAGAGATGGGCACTGCGCTTTCTTTTCTTGCATGTTTTTCTTTGCAGTCCTTAAAATCTCTCACTGTGTCTCACATTGTCTGCCTTAGCTGGACTTTAATCCTAACTTGGGCTGCAAACAAAGCACCTGAGTAACTGGGACTCTATTCCACTCTCCATTGAAGAGTGTGTAATAACAAGCAAACAAAGTAAATGTTGCTCACAAAGCATTGCTCAATGCTCATTTCATGGCCTTGAAGAGTGATGTCATAAGGAGTTTTATTAAAAGTCATTGTTTGACTGACTTCTCTGTATGCAAGTTAGAGAGTATTAGGAAATTCAAGACAATTACTCAAAGGAGCAACATTTACAGGACAGAAAATTACTTTTTAAAATTTTTTTTCCTGTTCCTTAGTCTCCAGAACTTTAGCTCTCTCTGGGTATTGCACATTTGCATTTTGCAATTCACTGAAATACAACATCAAAAAGACATTGAGCTCGGTGGTGCAGAGACCTGCTGGTGAAAGAGTATGAGGTATAATGTACTAAATATTGACTGAATGTACCTGTGTTTGTTTGATTTTTTTGGTATTTCATTTTCCCTTGCTTTTTAGATCCAATTAAAATCTTGAGCCAGATTCTCAGCTGTTGTGAATTACTCAAGTAAAATGAAATCAATGAAGCTACATTGATTCATATTCACAAAGGATCTAGTCCATTCATTGCTGTCAATTGAAAGCAAGGATTTGGCATAGCATATTTTGGAATAAGGTGTAAGTACTCAGCATAAAAGCATTTTCACATTATCTCTCTGACCTGCAAGAATATACAAGCACTGGGAGTTTTATGGAGGTATCAGACTTCTTGGAATACAAGCAAATAAACAAAGATAAGTTTAGACTGCAAATTAGAGTGGAAGTGCTCTCCATTGTGACATCTTGGAATTCTGCAAAGTCTCTGAGTGTACCTACAACTAGAAACACAGAAGAAAAAACTGCAGCAGAGAGATTTGTCAGTCTACCTACCTGATTTTTAAATGTCAAATACTGTACAATCTTAGAACCATGAGAAATTTTCTTTGTTCTGCAATACAAGAAAGAAAGAATACAGAAAATTTTGGTTCATATTAATGAAAATAATCAGAGCTTCTAGCATGCCCCATCTCTGAAGTGTTCAAGGCCAGGCTGGAAGGGGCTCTGAGCAGCCTGATCTAGTGGAAGAGTCCTTGCCCATAGGAACAGGGTTGCAATTCATCGATCTTCCAATCCAAACCATTACTGTGGCAATTAGCTAATCACAAAGCATGTATTAGAATTGTATTTCTGTGCACAGGTATTTTTATTCCCAACAACTAATTTGAGCTTTTTTTTCTCCCCCTTCTGTTCTTATCAGACTCGTTATTTTCATTGTGTTCTCTTCCATTCACAGAAGGAAAAAAATGAAATTTGTGGATCATTGTCAAACACAATTTTTAGACTTATTATTCTGCATCCAAGTTTTAGCACATTCCTGGTCAGTTCAGGTGCCAAACAACCCTCTGGTTTTACACAGAAATTTTGATTAGGTTCCTTCTCAGACTCCACAAGCACCTGTGTATAGTACCTCTTGTTGCTACTGTTTTCCATTATATATTTTAGTCAATCTTGCATTATACTCTGACCTATTCTGTCAAACTTCAGCCAGCAGGAGGCAGGATGCAGGGGAGTAGTGGTTATTTTTTATGATTTTGGTACAAGTTTAAGCATATTTTCAGTCCTTGCTCTCCCTTTTGTGTATGGATTACTCCTTTTAAGTGCTGTTAGAGTGGGACCTCACAAAAGTGTTCTTTTATACTAACATCACAGAGTGATCAAGAGTGACTTTCATTTATTTTGTGTGACACTTGAGCTTTGCCAGTAGCTTTAGGACTCTTGTGATCATTATAGGAAGGGCTAACGGGATTGTCTAATGTGACATCCTGCCTGGTAATATTGCATATCACCAAGAAATCTCAACATTAATCCTAGAATTCAGAAAGAACTTACAATTAGCATCTAGCTAATAGAAAAGATACTAATCAAGGTTTTGGTAAGGAGTATTTTTTCCTGAATAAACAACATTTGAACTTGTATGTGAACCACTTGGCTAGTAATGTCTGTAGCTGACCAAGAAAACATGTTATAGATCACTTTTCTGTGAAATGTGTGATAACGGAAAACAGAAACTTAGCATGGGCAAGTCAAAGCATCATATTCTACTAACATTTGCAAAAGGCAGTCAATAAAACTTCTCATTGAAGATTGCTACAGACATGATGGTTGGAAAGGATAACGTAATTGGATAAATAACTCCCTAAAAGATAGGAAAAAAAAGTAGGAATAAATACCCATTTCTCACAGGGAAGAAAATTATCAAAATAAATCCACAGGCTGTGATATCTCACATTTACAAATGGTCTGGAGGCTGGAGCAATGAGGTGGCAGTTTGCTGATGCTGCTGTTATTCAGTGCTGACAGTTGACTGAAATATTGAGGAATCTCCTTACCTTTCTGAATGACCAGGTGAAAAAAAAAGGAAAATGACATTCAGTCTAGATACATATGTGGGGTATAGGTGGATCCCAGCTTTGGAAAAATGATGATGCTCTGAGCTGACTAAGACTCAGGGATAAAGTTTTTACGACTAGGATGGATAAGTGTATGGAAATCACAGCTCAGGGCTGAGTAGCAGCAAAAATATGTACAGAAAATAGGAAAGTAGGAACACTTAGGAAAGCAAACCAAACCAACAGAAAAAGATGTAATGTGATTTCAAAAATCCAGTATTTTCTGTCATCTTCAGTGTGGTATAAGTTCTGCTCTACTCAATTCAACTAAAAGATAAAGTAAATCTGGAAAAAGATGCTAAGAAGAGAAAAAGAAACATGTCATATATACAGAACTCTTTTGAACAAATAGGTTTGGAAGAGATGGAATCTCTTTGGACCACAAAAGAGACAGTGAAGGCCCATACAATCATCAGTGAATAAGGAGGAGCAGAAGTGTAGATGGAGTGCTTTGGAGCACAACATGTTACAAGTGCATTTAAGAGAAATAATTTAAAGGCAAGGTTGTGGAGAAATGATTGTAGCCTCAGAAATCACTCAGCAAATAAGCTGGAAAGCAAGGAATGGTTTAAAATTGACTTTGTGACAAAGATCCTGTTACTTGCCTTGACCTGAGGTAAAGTAGACTGAGTCTGTTCTGAAGACCATAAAATGGAGGTTGCTAAGTGAGGGTTGTTTGTCCATAATGGACATGAATAAAGCCTCAGACTGGATAGATGTTAGTCCTGCATAGGACCTAAGATTTTGTAAGGAACGAGGGGAAAAAAAAAATAATCAAAATAACAGCAGCAACAACAGCAAACTGAAAAAACCCCAATCTCAAAACACTGGACTTCAATGCAAAGAAATCTAAAAGCTGATGAAATCTTGCTTTTCAGTAGTTCTGGTATTTTTGTAGTAACAGAATTGATTTGACAAGTCTTGCAATTTTTGACAATAAAGTTCCACTTTAAATGACTGAATGTAATTCCATTTGCACTTTGAAGTGCTAGGATGAGCCAGAAAAGCTATCTACCTTCACTGTAGAGATTTTCTGGCCCATCTGCTTTAAGAACTCACCAGTGAGTGAGCTGGAAGTATTCCTTTCCTCAGATGGCTGGTTATTGAGTGGTGGTGGTGCCTGTTTCTGGCACATGATTTGAGATTATCCAATGACACTTGAATTTAACGCCTCGAAAAAAAATACAAGGAGGTGATTAAAGTTGCACAACATGAAGTTAGGGTGTATAATGCATTGCCAAAGGCTGTTGCAGATGCTAAACATTTACATAAACATGAAGTATTTCAATTGGTTGCATGGATAAGTTCAGGGACAAAAAACATCTTCAGAGCTATTATAAAGACACTTGGCTTTGGTTCTGGGGCTTCCTGTGTTACGGGTTGTGCAGCAATAGAAGAATCTTCTAGGAAGCTGTGATTATGATTGCTCTGACTTTTAGCTGTTTCACAGGCATCTGCTATGTCGCTGCTGGAGACAGGATGTGGGGCTAACTAAGACCTCAGTGCGACCCAATGCATCTGCTGTTTTGCCAGACCACATAATTCAATGGGTTTGAGTGTTCATACCCAGCACTACACAGAAATGTGTGGAGGATCATGAATGACCTCCTGTCTTGAGGAGTAGGAGATAGAGAAGGTGTTGACTACAGCACAACCTTTTGAGCTTTGTTGTAGATGACATGCCTTGTGCCCTTTATGACCTCTGCTGCTGTGCTGTGGCAGATAGCCCTGGTAGCTGTCATTGTTGTGACTTCCTATATAATCATAAAATATGATTACATTTCCAATTCATATCACTGTGTTTAATACCCTATATTGATGGAGATTTATGTTTATTGTCCTGGAGGGGCTATGGGAAGGCAGACAGCCTTTCATTCACAACTTATTTTCTTGCCTGATGAATATATTTCTGTCCATTTCGTCCTTACCATAGGCATATTTATACCACTAAGAACACTGTAAAACTACCAACTAACAGGCTCCTGGATTTTTAATGGAAGATAGAGAAAGATTTTTACAGTAAGTTTAATTTTGAAAACTCCTACAATTTGAGCCATATGAGCACATGCTCAAAAACATCTGCACTTATTAATTTGAAAAAATGAGGACATGAACTGGAAAAGATAAATGTGCCTGGCAGCCACAGAGGTCAAGCTCCTACAGAGCAGAGACCAAAGGTAAAAGTGCAGCCTGCTACCCTGAGTAAGTTATTTGCTCAATTCACTAAATCACATCCTGGAAATGCCACCAAAAACTTACTGGAGTTTCTTTCTTAAATAACAGTCTGGAAACTGTTCCAATCTTGTCCTTGGCTTATTTTCTCCACTTGAATCGCTTGTGCATCATGTGCATTGTGCAGTCCTGGTTGTCTTGGAAGGAATCCTGTCTTAAATCAGCAGTAAGAGAGAGGACAGGTTTTTCTGAGATGACTGCTAGAGATGTCTAGAGAATTGATTTATCTTTTATGGATAGTGTAACAACATGATAAAACAAATGCTTCAAAATCACCAGGAAGCAATTAAGTATCTGCAAAAGCAGTTAGCAGAATTAACAATAACACAGAGCAGTACATTTCTCAGTGAATGCAAATCCTTAGAAGCATATCCTTGGCTCACTGTAGGTATTTTCAGGCTATTTAACCCAGTGGAAACACAACCAGCTTGTTCTGGGCAGGTGAACATGGCACTGCATGGAGATTTTAAAAACTTCCAAAATGAATATGCATGGAGTAAGATTGTATGTCTTGTTCAGTCCTGGTTTAGCACAAGAGCTCACTTGGTACTAATCTCTTCACTGTGCTGCTTTGGTTATGCAGGGCTGCTAGTGGAGCAGAGCCTTTCCTACCTTCTCACTTAATGTCTTTGTGATAAAGGAGAGGGGGACATTCTATTTCCTTCTTGTCTGAAGTTATGCCGGTGATCAAGGAACAGCTTGTCCAGAAGAGCAGAATTTGTTGTCCTTGTGAGCCTGTGCTGGGAAAGCTTTGTGTTTGTCCACTGCTTTGAAGAATCCTACCCATGTCCATGCTCATGGACTTATCAAGCTATAATTTCATGGTGCCTGAATTGCTTTCTGTTGCAAATATTGCTTAAACTAGCCATATTTTCTCAGATAGTTATTTTTCTGAATGTTGCTAATGACTCCTGCTATTCACAGGAATCAAGCACAGTTTATGCTTGCAGCAACCAGTAGCAGTTGGAAGCCAAAAAATTAGAGTGTATTTAGGGTCAAAAGGTTTCCCTAAAACTGATTTAGTACGTGAAATAGACCGCAACTTTGTTCAGCAGCATCCTGTATGAAGTTCATACTTCATAGTTAAAAAATCAGATGTAGAAAATAACATCTATATAGATCTCACTCCCCAAATGGAATCTCTTTGAGGAGAGAAAAGTTATTCTGATTAGGAGGAATCTTCCATCTTGACAACCCAAGAACATTCCTGCTATGCTTTCACATTTAGCGTTGCATCAAGATTGCTCTGGATGCTCTCTGGATCACATATTCAAAACTGCACTTTTGTATTATAAGCTTGAGAGAAATTAGCAAGGACTTTGGGGCAGTAAACCTCCTATTCCTCTCAACCTGACTGAGACTACTTTTGGAGTGCTGTGCCCATATTTTGGCTTCTCAGCACAGGAAAAATGTAGGTGTACAGGAGCAAGTACATCAGAAAATCACTAAGAAGGTCATGTGTCTATTGCATGGGATGTAAAAGGAGATGCTGAAAAAACTGGGGGGTTTGAGACTTAAGACAAGGGGCCATCTTGCTGCTGTCTTCAGCTACCTAATGGGAGGCTGCCTAGAATGTGGAGCTGAATTCTTCTCAGAGATGCACAGATACAGATAAGAACAAGATGCACAGGATAGGGGTTAGCAGCCAAAAATTAGAATATGTGAAATTATGGTTACATGTAAGGAAATAGGTTTAAATCTGTTGCACAGACAGATTATCAAATCTCCATTACTGAAGATCCTCAGAGTACAACTGAATGAGTTTCTGAAAAACCTGAGGAAACTGGATCGAGCCCCAAGCAAGGGGCTGGACTACACAGCCTAAAATTTTCTAATTTAAACTGCTCTGTGATTCTATGCTAATTCTCCTTATACATGCTATGACCTCATGGACATGCTGCTTTTTTCAGTGCTTAGCTTCCTGACAGACATCTGCCTGGGAAACAAAATTTAAGTTTGCTGATCCCGCAGAGATAATTAAGTTGTACAAATACTCATACTGAACAGACACCCAAAATCTCAGTGACCCAGAAAATAAATGTGTATATATGAAAGAATGTTGCCACTGGAATATCAGTTCCTACTTGTTTCTATGTATTTGTAAAGTGATGGAATTCCTTCTGGAATTCCCAATTGCCAGGTGTAATCTTGGTTTGTGTTGGTTTCTATCCAATTTAATCTAGCTGAAATTCTTGGGACGCTGCAGAGGACAAAAGGGAAATATTTATACAGGCTGTGTCTACAGGCAAGAGATACTGCAGAGATAAAAATATTCAGAAGTTACCCCCTTTGGCAGGAGTTATTCTGAGTGCTACAATAAGATACTATGCTAAAAACAAATAACAGGACCAGAGATGGAATGATATACCTTCCTGGGTGTTAAGACAATACCCTGAGTGCGGGAAATTGGTTAAAGATTTTTCCTGAATGACACACATAAAGGATCTTAATTTTTTTAGGAGATACTTTGTGTTGAAAAACAATTCCTATCTCGGTTGAGCACATTATTTAAATTCAGGTAGCATTATCTGGAGATACCGAAAAAGTCTCCCAGCAGTACTCTTGAATCCAGCATTTTCTGAATCTTTTAGGTAACTTGGGAAAATTGCTCAAAAATTTTCTAGCCAAAGAGGTAAACTTGGACTTAAGTGCTCGGAACAAGTATCATGTGCATTAGAGTAAAAGCATCTCAATCCCAGTTGTTTTTTCCTTTGCTCTTTTTCTGTTCTTTCCTACTCAAGCCTATTCGATGGTTTTTTCCTGAGTTATCTATGGTTATGTTATGGAGGGTCTGTGCTCTTTGGCCAGGAACATATTTGTTAAAAAGATCTCTGCCTTTTTTATCTTTTGAGTTGTATTGATGTGGGTTTAAAGGACTGGAGTTTTGCCTGGTTCCGGGAAGTATAACTGCAAATTTATATAAAAATATCCCAGTTAGAAAGCCTGGAAAAAAGTTGGGAGACATTCTAAAGTACATTCAGGATATGAAAGTATGACTGCATTACCGCTATAGGTCCTGGGACATTTTCAACACTGAGATGAAAGAAGTTGAATCCCAGCCCTGTGTGTGAGAGATATTTAGGTATCATAGCAAAGGGAGCCATTTGGGAAAAAACAAAAATAACATTTTCTGTATCTCCAAGCAGAATTAGCAGCATGCTGATGACAACTTCCATTGGCAGATTTTCTGGCATAAGCAGAATTCAGTGAGGGTGGATGGTTTTCGGTGGGGATTCCGAGCAGGAATAAAACCCCCTCAAGGGTTTGGTTTTTTTTCTGCAGATACAAAAGAGGAATACACAGGGTTCTTATCAGATAATCTCTTTGACTAATCCTGGTAGACTAGGATTCTGGAACAAAGAAAGCTTCTTTTTATATTTTCAACTCCCTGGGTTCATAGATTGAAACCAGTGTGAAAGAAAGGGGGAACAGAAGAGTAATTCCCTTTATTTTTAAAGTAACTACACTTCCAAAAGGGACATGCTGGGAGAGTGATGTAGGTGCCTACCTTTAGAAATCAGTACCATTATGGATGCTCTGGGATATCCAAAATATCTATCAGAGGTTGGTGGATATGACACCCCAGGGTGTCTCCTCTGGTACTTAGACACACCTGTTTAGGCACTTAAATTACTCAATAGAAGTCTAATTTAAGCCAATCTTCAAAGTCTCTTCTGTAGCCAGCAGAGAGGGATGGGATGAGATGAAGCATTCTGCAAACCTTCCATCCTTCTTCTTCTGGCTACAGAAGGAAGGAGACTGCCTAAAATTGGTCCTGTTCCCATTTGGCTGCAGTTAAGTAAGATTAATCCTGGTGCATTGGATTGTGGTGGGCCTGGGTACTGCTTAATGGTGGAGTTCCTACTCCATCTCATTATCTCCACCTTTCCCCTTGACTTCTGGGGAGTCCTCCACCCACCACATGTGTCCCCACGACTTGCACTGCACCAGTTCTGGTGCCTAATAGGTGCATTCATTTAGTTCATTAGTATAGAACCAAAATTGCTTTTGTAAGCTGAGTTAGATGTTGTACAAGAGATGGAGGGGAGGAAGACAGGCCTACAGCAAGGAAGGAAGTGGAGAAGGCTGACTTGCGGACTGTGGTTGTGAAGGAGAGATCCCTCCACTTTCCATGGAATGGCTTAATTAAATTAGCTTGACTGCCATGGACCGCAATCAAAGTGACTAAGGCCATAAAAATTACATACTGAAGGTATGGGGAAGATAAGCTGGGCACCTTTACCAGAGTCATTGTCAAGGGGGATCATCTGATATGTGCTTTGACTTAGATTTTGAAGAATGAACCAAATGCTGTATGCTCTTCCTGGATATTTCAGCCTTCAGTGGATATTTCTGCATGGGTATAAATTTAGACTGACCTTAAGGGCCTAATGAGGTCTCACCACTTGATGCTATGGTAACAGTCATATCTAGCAATAAATTACAGGAAATAAGAATACTTTATCACTTATGGCATCTATTCTGGGCAGGTCATTTCTTGAATACCCTTTTTTTTTTTTTCCCTTTCTACAAGTCAGTGAATATGTCCAAACACATTTCAGTACAACATTTAATTAAGAATAAAAGAGATTAAGAGATTTGGCAGAAAGGAAATTGCTGTGAAGGTCACTCTTGACATTATTCTCAAACAATCAAAATACTGAAAACAAGACTCTGTAGGCCCTCCAAGCAACCAAAGAACACAGAGAGAACATGTAGAAATAGGTGTTGAAAAGTAGATATCCATTCTATTTTTCATATTACAGGACCATCCAATAAAAACACAAGTCATGAAGAGAACCTAGAGAGGGAGAGACCGAGAAAGTGTACATGACTGAAACTTTTCAAATATAACTTTAGTTATACCTATATAAGGTTTTTAAAGTAGCTCTTTAAAAGTAATTTTTGACTATTTTCCCCTTTTTCATGCACCACTCATGGAAAGATTGAAGAATAATTCATTATATATTAGTTACTTATGCTCCTGTCTGTATGTATGTGTCTACCTGTCAGTGGAAGAAGTGTGAGGATGATATGTCCCTTAAAAATGCCAATATATAAAATATATAACAACTATTGCTGACCAGAAGAGGATAACTGCTAATATATTTAGCATAGCTGTAATGCTTTCTAGCTTTGAAATATTTTCCAAGTAGTTATTAGCTACTATAAACCACCAAACATTTCCTGTAAAAAATGACTGTGAGTTGGGTTGACCCTGGCTGGACTACAGGTCTGCCAAAGCCACGATATCACTGTCCTCCTCAGCTGGACAAAGGAGAGAAAACATAATGGGAAGTCTGTGGGCCAAGATGAGAACAGGGATGGACCATCTCACCATCTACTGTGATGGTCAAAAAAGACATTAGATAAATTTGGGGTTATATGAAATAAAACCAAGATCTTAAAACACCTTTTCCTCATCCCTCCCTTCTCCCTCTCTTCTTCCTGAGCTCAACTTTACTCGCCATTTTCTCCACCTCTTTATCTTCAGTGGCACAGAGGGATGGGGAATGGGAGCTGGGGTCACTTCATCACACTCTGTCTCTGCCTCTCCTTCTTCATCAGGGGGAAGGAGAATTCCTCACACTTTTCATATTCTTCTCCTGCTCCCAAGGGTTTCCTTGCACAGAAGACAGTCTGCCATGAACTTCTCCTTCCTACAGGCTGTGGTTCTTCACAGAGTGCTTCAGTGTGGGTTTCTCCAGGAAATGTGGTCCTTCAGGAACAGACTGCTCCAGTGTGTGGGTCGAGTGGAATCTCAAGTCCTGCCAGCAAACCTGCCTCAGCATGGGCTCCTCACTCCACAGGGCCACAGCTCCTGCTAGCAGCCTACTCCAGTGCATACTTTCCTTGGGGCCATTTCCAGGTTCTTTTAGGCATTCCCCTGCTTCAGCATGGGATGCTTCAGGAGCTGCAGGTGGATCTCAGATCCGTGGTCTTCCAAGGGCTGCAAGGGCACAGCTGCCTCACCATGGTCTGCACCAGGGGCTGCAGGGGAATCTCAGCTCTGGCACCTGGAGCACCTCCTGCCCCTCCTCCTTCACTGACCTTGGTGTCTGCAGAGATATTTCTATTATGGGACTTAAGGTAATATCTGTCCATTACTTAGCTTAAGAAGTTATGCTCAGTGCACCCCAGGAGTTTTGTGATTGCCTACAGCTCTCTGTGTTACTTTTCCAGCAGACATTGGGGTGGTTGAAATGACAGAGTAGAACTAAAGCCTGTGATACCTCATGACACCTCCTCTAGCTGGAACAAGAAGGCTTCATCAGTAGGCACACTTTGATCAGATGGCCTGTACACCAGTGGATATCAACAACAAGGCTTCCTTTGTTACCTCAGTTTTTAACTCTTACAAAATTTCACCTGCTCAGGGCTATTTTTTCTCAGCTCTTCACAATCTCTCCTTTTCTTGAAGTAGAGGGCAAACTCTCCACCCCTCTGTGCTTTCCAGTTCTTCTGAAAAGTCTGTGGCCATTGATAGCCACACTCCAGTCATGGATTCATCCCACAAATTTTCAGTAATGGCAACTTGGTCATATCTTTCTAGCAGTCTGGTGGCTTCTAACTCCTGTTTGTTGCCCATGCTGAGTGCATTGGTGTAGAGGCTCCTCAGATGGACTCTCAGTTGACACTGAGGTTGACACTCTAAAAGTATCACCTTTTTAGAGGAACACTGCTTAATTTGTTTAAAGTATTTCACTGGAGTTTCCCTGTTGGCTCCTAGTAGCTCAGGACCCCTTGGCTCATCTCTATAGGACTTCAAGTGTACTGCAGTGTAGCCAGCATACGTCAGAGCAAGAGACATATACACATGAACAGGATGGCTCCTGAATCTCTGCTGCTTTGGTGCAAACTTCTTCAGCTTAAAATAACTGCAGGATGAAGTGGGCTTAACCTGAGTCTTGACATGCTTTGTGCTGAAATACAGAGCTATACTTTTGCTTCAGTACTCCTGCTATGAGGGACAGGCTGAGGGCTGACAACCAGCAGTTATTAAGTTCTTGAACTGCCACATTAAATCCATTGTTGATCATCTTGGAATTTGCTCCTCACAATGTTGACATCTTGTGAAGTTATCTGCAACCTGTATAACAAATTTTGACACAGGCACAGTTATTAAAGTATGTTTCCTTAGTGTCAAACAAATGCCCTTTGTGCTGGACTCTGCCTGGCTGTTTATGTGGCAGGAATCATTCTTTTCCAGGAATATGGAAAAAGGTCTGGCAGACAAATTAGCATTTGGTGATAAGTCGAAAAAGAGAAGTAACTTCTCCAGGGTGATGCAACAGATTTGGAGCAGGTCTGCAGCAGTCCATATTGCCTCAGAAGCTCTATTCTATTCTTGTACTCTGCTCTGTTTCAGTGTTTTTCTATGTCTTAAATAATTTTCAACACCATGTGAAGTAGTAGGCAATAAAGTAATTTGGTTGCTGAGGGCTTATTACATTCCTAGGATTTTGCAGAAAGCCTACTTAGGGAAGGCAATACATACTTATTGATGGATTTAGGATTGCTAGTTAGACACTGTAAAGAGAGTAGAGATCATCTTGTCCATGGAATAGTATTTACTGTGATTGGATTGAAATGCAGCTGCACACTTGCTTCTGAAAAAATAAACTGGAGATGACAGTTTGAGCTAAATCTCCCAAAAATTGTGTATCATAATCCTTGGGTTGGCATATAGGAAAGAGATATATCTGTCTTTGACACTGCTTCCATGCTAAAAATAGAGCTGAGAATGATCTGCACATCCCAAACAGAGTAAATGCTAATATTGTCAAGAGTCTTGACAGTATATTCACCAAGAACTTGCCTCTATGTGTAGGGAACTGCAGGCTAGCAGAAAGGTTCAGTATTCCCAAAGCTTTCCTGTGGCTCCTCAAAGAAGGCTGCTTGGCTGTCCCTGATCTGACAGAGCACTCCTAGTCAGTAACAGGCTCTGCTATGGTGAAGGTTCTTTTCTGCTGCTGTGTGATAAACATTTTTTAAAAGGGGGATTCTCCTTTCTGCTTGGGGAACAGAAAGAAGAAGCCAAAGCATTGCAAAAGTCCCCAGACTTCTTTCCCGTCAGCAAGAAAACATTGCCCCTTGCTGCCCTTTTGCTACCAAAAGATCACTTTGACATGGGTACAGTCTGATGTAGTTCATTTAAAAATATTAAAGGGTCACCAAACATCATTAGTTATATCATTACTGATGACCTGAGGGTTGGAGCTTTGGTTTCAAATCCATCCGTTTTCAGCTACTAATGATCATTATCAAGTAAAGATAAATGAGGGTTGTTATATGCTACATCTGTAGTCATTTGCTATATCCAGGCAGTACATCTTCTACTGCACATGTGAAACTACCAAAATGTGGAGGATGACAGGACACAAAACTGTTTTTCAGTCTCCAAGAGACAGTTTCTGGCTAGAAGAAAGTTTTCATTGACAGCAACTGCTGCGAGAAAGAAATTATGAGCTACTGGACTGCAAATGACATAAAATTTCAGAAGCAAACTGATCAGTCAGAATTTGCAAGTGTGATCTCTTTTCACGGCCTTGGCAGTTAAAGATCCTTTGGGATCCAAGATGACATTGGAAGTTAATAGCCTTCTAGCTACAACAAATAAAATGAAATACTTCTGGTTATGATGAATCATTTTCTGGATTGTTAATTTGAAGGCCTGGCCCTAACAGAGATCCCAGAGTCTGCTTTCCACTTCCTGCTAACTTCTGGGGACTGATTCAAATCCCATTTGAGGCAGTGGGTGGACTCAACAGGGTTTTGAATTAGGTCATTAAAATTAGAATCTATATGTGAGTCACTTTATCTCTCTGAGATTCTTCCATTATATGGTCACATGGGGACAGCTAATAATTACTTACATCAGGATGTTTAGAATATTTTTCTATGCATCCATGGACAATATGGTAGAAGGAGAAATTATTCATTTTTTTGTGCATAATGAATTATTTATTCTAAACTATATGTAAGAAATACAATAGTTTGTGATAGAATTAATATCTGATTCTATAATAATGGGCAGTTAGCTGTAAAGGAATCGCAAAAGTGCAAATAAAACATTAAAATATATGAAGTAAATGATTTGTGAGAACACCTAAATTCACATAAAAACTTAATGACCTATAAAAAACAATTATGATGCAGGCATAAACAGCACTAAACTAGGCTAAACCTGGGGTGTTAGTAACTCTCAGACTTGTAGTTAAGTGGTGATAAATACAAAATACACAGCAAATCATATTGTGCAACATAATTAACATCAAGGCTCAAGAAAGAAGATCAGTTATAATGGTAATTAATTGAGGATGAATTATATCCTCAATTAATTCAGCCTGCTTCATTTAGGCAGTTCCAGGAAGGACTCTTGAGCTGCTCTTATATTGGTATTACTTACTTTGTGTGTGGCATTTATTTTTCATTTTTATAATTATAATTATTATTATTATGTGTTATATTTTATTATTTTGGGTAAATTATTTTACCATTGAATCAATTTGCTTGTTTCCTTCCAATGCAAGTATGACATCCATATTTGTATAAAGGTCTTTCGTTAAAGAAATACTGATCTTAGAATAGAACAGAAATATTAAACTCAGGACAGCTCATGCCCTTGGTCTGGATTTCACCCTGGGTTAAGATTCAGGACAGTGACTCTTCTCCTCTTCATCATTTCAGTTTTTGTGCAGGGAGGAACCATCAACCCAGTGTGGCACACCAAAAGTTTTCTAAGCTGATGACGAAGAAATCCCAATCCCAGGCAATGGGTGTTAAGACTCATCAGGCTACACGTAGAAAACAACTATGGAGCACACAAGAAACCTGCACCAAAACCTCATCTGGCTTTACTGAAAGTGACACCTTTCACAGACATGCAGTGTGTTTGTCACAAATGCCAAGGAAGCTCTAAGTCTTCCTTCTTTGGAGAAAATTCCTCCCTGGACCCCACAGGGCAGCTGCAGCAAGGGCTGAGGGGGAACCTGCGGAAGCGGCTGCAGCCCTACACAAAGAGAGCTTCTCTTCCCTGCCAAACTGTCCTGTAATAGTCTAAGGTAATGTGGTTACCATAGGAGATGAGAACATGGTTTATGTTAATTTTGCACAAATGCTTTTCAGAGTAACTCTGATGACTAAAGAAAACAGAAAAAAAAAGAGTGTTTTCTCCCATCAGAAATAATCCTAAGGTCACAACAGTAGGAGGGTAAGCAATTTTCTTTTTTATTTCTTTTTTATGATAGAAACAATTATTATTTTTGTTGATGAAACAGAAGTGCTGGTATGTAGCATCGTTTAATATAAGGAGTTTGGGTGAGTTCTTCCCTTGTACCCAAACTTTATTTTTATTGGCACAGAATAGCAATTGTTAAATTGCCACTTAAAAACTTAAAACCATATGAAGATATAGACATAGAAAAATACTTGAAAATGGGATGCAAAATAAAATAATTTCTCTTAATTTCATCATCTAGTTTAACCACCTTAATGGAAAAAACCAGCTACTTCCCTGATTATGCCTATTGCGTGCTTGTATGCAAATCGATTTATATAGGCCAAGCTATGTGGGCCTGAAAATTGCCTGAAAATTTATGTTTTCACTACTATTAATAAGGTCAAAATTTACTTTCCTTTATTTAGGAAAAAAATACACTAAATCCCCCACCTCAATACCTAAACAATGCTATAAAAGTGATGCGCAGCAAATTCACAAGGTAATATAAAATCCACATGTCAATCTGTGTGTGGGAAATATTTTGAAAGCCAAAGGCAACTCAATAAAACAGGCAGCAGAAGCAGCATTTCAATTAGGTGAGAAGAGAGTAGGTCTTGACAGTTCATTACTGAACTGGCTCTTCCAAATACTGCCTTTTCTTTTTTTCATTGTCCCATTTAGTTCATTAGTGCTGGTCTCCAATTAGGAACAATATTTCTAAAGAGATGTCTAGTTAGTAACCTTTTTTCCTTCTGCCCATTTCATAAGTACAGTTGTAGAATTGTAGTGTAACTTCTGAAATATGAGGTCTGAATTGCCATTAGTGACGGTACATTAAATCACTGAGCTGCAGAGTACAAAGCTGCTGAATGGTAAAGTCACAAAAAAAGGAAGAAAGAAATGGAAAGAGAGAAAATCACAGCAGACCTGACCAGTCCTTGGTCGTGTCAAATGCACTTGCTTTTCTTGCAGCTCTCTTGCCTTTAGGCGCTGCATAAACTCTGGGAAGAACTGATATCAATCTCAGGCTTTGATGAGTGCTGTGGCAGCAGGGATCTTTGCTTACTCTGTCTGCCTGTGCAGCAGTAATTTCAAGCATGTTTGCTGTGCAGGCTGGAGAGATGTCACTGCTACCCCAACACCAGAGTGCTCAGGTGCTGGAAGGGATAATCTGTTACATCAATCATCAAGGTGCCGCCTCTCCTCATGGTGGGGAGTTGGAACTAGATGGTCTCTAAGGTTCCTTCCAAACCATGCTATTCTATGATTCTGTGATTGATTCGGGATAACTGTTTCAAGTCCTTCTGTGGATCGGTTTTACCCTGATACAATTTCCCCTTAGCTGTTTAGATGTGAGAACGGAGCTAGGACCAGCATCAGACAAGTAGGAGAAGACAGATTTCCATTCTCCAGATACCTGTGGAATGGAGAACTGCTTCCTGTTTCGAAGTTGTTGCTTTCTGATTTATTTTTTAATCTTAAAATATGCAGCTCAACTTGGTGCTGAAAAGATCCAAAGTAATTTTGCTGTCTGAAAAAAACAAAAAGTATAGCCTCTAATTCTTTGTTTATAAATCACCCTCCTCAAAACAACACTGAAAACTCTGCTGGTATTCTTGAAAAATAAAGTCTTGTAAATAACACTTCTAAAAGTGTCTAATTCCTGAAGGGTATACATATTTTGTCAGAGAAAGAAAGAAATAGTATAATACAAGAAACCTTTCCACTCTCCAGCCATGACAGTTTATTCTGCTTTAACAGACACATCTATACCAAGATGCATAAGAAACAGGAACTAAAAATTGGGCTTTGGAACTTAGTATTTCATAGGTATATTATGCTAAATGGCTTATCCCTTATTGATTCACACAGTTATTAATCAGGTCAGCCCGAGTATATAATCCCACCTGATCCTTAGGTCCTTGGAAATGACAGTTAAAGCTGGCAGCTGGGGTAGTGGAAGAATGGTGGGATGAAAAAAAGCAAATGAACATCATGTTGCATTATTCATATAATTCCACTAACAGAGACACAGGACTTCCATTAACTATTGTTGCTCAAGAGCAGAACTCAGGAATAACGTATTGCTGAAAATACTAGTATGAGGCTGTGCAAACCCACCATCATGATTTTTCTGTTTTTTCTATTCTTTTGTTTCTGTCTTTGGTTTATTATTTGTGACAAAATATCAAGGATTTAACATTTAGTTTCTGTCTCACTGAGACATGCAGCTTTTTCTGACCTTCGTCATGCATTGTACAGACACATTTAAATATTGCATTTTGTCATAAAACCTGCACAATAATGAAGAATCAGAAGCTGATGTGGCAACTGTGTGCTGCATATCACCAGCAAGTAAAATACTACATATGTAAATGGCTAAGTAACATAGTGTTCTTGATGTCCTGTCTCATCCAGACTTTTTAAAAACTAATTTCTATAACACTGTTATTATAACAGTGTCTAGACAATACAGACAGAAGCCAGGAACCCTGTTGTATTAGCTATTAGTTTAGTTAAATGAAAGAAGGAAGAAGGAAAAGAAACATGAATATATGAAATGACTTGCCTACCTTCACTGAGCAAACCAGCAGAGAAACTGGACTGGACTTTGTCTAACCTTCTATTTCACACTGTCATGCCTTTGGGAGAGATTCAGCTCATTTTGCTTCAGTCTGTTCAAATTTAACACTAAATGTGATCTAGAGATCTAAATCCAGATGTAATCTATATGACAGAGGCATATTTGAAGAGCTGCTCATCCCTTCCTGGGACAGCAAATACGGTATGAGGAGATGAACTATTCTTTGGCAATGCCTCTCTTTGCTCCTTGACTACAGAAAGAAACTAAAGGGTTGATTTCAGCTGGGTGCCTAATTTAATGAAGTTAGTTCAGATGAATCCCACCTTATTTCAATGGCTCATAGTATGAATTTCAATACCCTAGATATACGACACTGGGATCTTCAGAGACATATTAGTCAAAAATCCAAGATATACTCAGGGACATCTTAATTTTAACTTTTCTACCATAACGTGAATGCCAAAATAATAGATCTGATTTTAAATGTACCTTGATTCTGTTCTTTGAAAGCTTTGTTCTCACCTAATATTTGATTTTTCTGAGCTTTCATTTTAATTTTTATTTTGCCATCCCTTTCACTTCAGTAATTACAGGACAAGGATACAAAATTAAGCAAATTGTGCTACAGTGAACAAACCAGAAGTCTTTACTGAAAACAAATCGCCACTCATTCCTGCAGCAGGTGAGTCAAACATAGATCCTGACAGGTGGGGAATGCTGTCCAACTCGGGGTTCTACCCAAGTGACATACCACTACATATTTTTCAGGCAGCCTTATTTTGCTGTGCTGAAGAAAATAGCTTTCTCTTGTTCTATTAATGTGTATTTTATGTTCTATGAATAATGTATACTCCGTATTTAACTGTTCACTTCAGCTTTTAAAGGCTCAGGGTGCTCCAATTTCCTGTTTCATACCACAATGTGGACTAACAATGATTACAGTTCCTGAAGTTGCACATTTGTCCAATGAAATAGATTAATACGAAACCATTGCAGACTTCTGGGATGTGAATTTTTGAGGATTAACTCAGAGCCCAAGCCACAGGACATGTCTTTTCCCAATATAAAAACAGCCTCATGCTGTCAGGTTCTCTGTTTCTCAAATTCATTAATCTCCCACAGACTCCAGATACAAGCCATTGCTTCACTGATACATTTTTATACTAATTCCAAGTATGAGTCAATCTATACCAATGAATTAATGGTTGATCAAAAGTCAGTGGGGTCTCAGCCTAATATATACCATTCAAAAGGTACACCATCAACACAATACTTGTGATTTTTCTTTTTGTTTTGGAGGACATCTAGTTGAAAGCTATATGGCAAGATATGTGCTGGTAACACTCCTGATGTAACTGTGCAATCGCTAGAAGAGCAGGTCATTTCTGCAAGCAGATAAGCAGGACTGGATGTGGCTACTAGATGCACAGCTTGCCACTGCCTCTTCAGGAACCCAGTCTGGGGATCTAGGTGGGCTTATGATAAGTACTTATCTTTTATTCAGGTTTTCTAAATAACAATAATTTTGAATACAGAGAATTTACAAGGAAATACTTCTCTGTTTTCTGAATCTTTTGCTTTGTGCCATTTCAGTAGCACAGTTACATCCAGTTATGGCTGATGCTGCTATAGGAACACATAGAAACAGGAACAGAACTTGGGTTGAAGCTTCCCAGAAGCTTACCCCATGCAAAAACTATCCAGAATGGCAAGTAATGAGGTTACTGCCTTCCTCTTTACTGTGCACCATCAATTCTTGTCAAAAAAGCCTATTTTCTTCCCACTTTGAGCAATTTTTTCCTGCTTATATAGAGTTTCCCAAGGCTAGAAAACAAGCAGCACAGGAAGCAACCAGTGTAGTGCTTCAAAAAAACCTTACATCTAGAAAAATAATTTCTTTTTAACTTCAAATCACTTTATGAGTGATGTGAAAATACAGAACTTAATAGGATAAAGATGAGAAATGAGTGAGCAACAAAGGCACTTTTGCTGCTAGACAAGGAAAATAATATACAGAGACAGAGATGAAGGAACAAAAAGTTGGATTTCAAAAGAAGTAAAAGTGCCAGGAATGTATTACCATAGACTAGCTGCAAATTATGGGGAAATACAAAGAACAGAAATGGTGCTTACTATTAATCAGAAGCCAAAGTGTATAGGAAAGCTTTAAGGGAACAGTTTAAAGAGGAATCAGTGTTTTGGAGGGGGTTAGAGAGAATAAATTTTTCCAGCCTTGGGAAACAAACTTCAATGTGTAGAGCCTTCCACCAGAACAGGTGGAGGGGGTGAAATAGAACAGCACAAGCAAGAATGATGGTTGGATTCCAGGGGGAGTGATTCATGTAAAATGTGACTGGATTAAGTCATAGGTTAGGGTAAGACCTGTTAAGCAAACTTAAGCAAAGCAAGTATTTTCTTAAATCCACTCATATGCACTTTTAAATTAACATTTGTCCCTTACTAAAGTAGACTTGCTAAAACACTAATGGCAATTTTGGCTTGTTCTGTCTCAGCCTCTTTAGTTGAGCTTGAGGAACAGGAAATAAATACCCAGTTTAGAAGACAGGCTCAGGGATGAACTAAAACATGGGCAGTGTCAAGGCAGAGGAGTCCAAAACATATAAATTAATATAAATGAACCAGGTGATTCCTCATCTTTACTTGTGTTTGTCTCAAAACACAGACATCTGTTTGCTCTTTTAATTGCTGGCATTGTGAATGATCATATTTAACCTTTTAACATGCTTTACAAGAAAAAAAACATTTCTAGGGAACATGGAACTGTACAGGCTGGTTCATACCTGATGTTAGTACATCTGGAGTAGACCCTTCGAGTTTTGATAAAGTTATAATTTTCATCTGAAAAGAAGAAAAAAAATGAAGAATGGAAATTTCTGAAAAGCCGCTCTGAACAGAGGAGAAGCCTGCTTTGTTAAAACATCTAAGACAATACCAGGAATTGGGGAGAAGGATATAAGAATTTTATTTTTTTTTTGTTGGGTTAAGGAATAAAAATATTATTTTTTTTAAGAAACCATGTTGGTTATTTCTGCATAGAAAGGTTGACACCAGTTTTAGTTTCAATACTTTTTTAGGTCTCAACTTAACAAAGCCTTTAGGCTAGTTGTGAAGCGATGTGAAAAAAAAAAAAAAAAATCCCTCCAGAAGCTATGACCAGGAACCCATCAGGATGAAAAAATTGCTTAGAGGCTTTGCTGAGTCTTTGCAGAAAATTGATTTGTTGCTAAGGTGATGCTCATATCAGTAAGTAAAATGGTTGAGGGAGTATTTTCTTGTCTTGCTGAAGAATGGTATGGTGCAACTTGCAGCTCATATGCCTGTGACTCAGCTTGTTTCTCCCCCAAAACCTTTGGGGGCAGCCCCAGGGTGAGAGTGGGAATGCGGGCATGGCCCAGAGCTGCACCAGGGCTATGCTGATGATTTCTGTGACCCTGGACTCTCAGCTGCACCCGTGTGCTGTTTTGTTTAATGTTCTCACTATCCCTTCCTGGCTTCTTCATGGACGACTTCAGGTAAAACCCTGAAATGGTTTTTCCTATGTTCTTTTAGTCTTTGCCAGATTAGGACTCCCTCCCTGTAGATGAGGACTGAATCTCTGAGAAAAGAGTGACTTGCAGATCCATCCTGTTGCAGACCCTCTGCTGATAGATATGGCAGGCAAATCTACATCTGCATCTGCAGAATCACAAGAGGAGATGCAACTCTATACAATGCAGGCATAGTTTCATTTGGATTTGATCTCTGTCACGGCAAGGAGAGGAGATAAAAATTGAAGCAGTCTTTAAAAATCTCAAATAAACAAATCCTTCAAATCATGGGGAAAATGTCTCAATAACAATCCTACTGGCAGATAAAATGCTGTCATAGAAAGAAAAGTTAAATGGAAAAGGAGCAGGGTCTGGCTCAATAGGATATATATGCAGTTTGAACTCAGCCTTACAATAAAGAAAAAAATATGCTGTAAGCAGGAGCACTGTGTAATAACAGAGTCCTACTACACTTCAAAGCTGCTTGTACTGAACTCTGTCCATTTATCTAATTCCTTCTCTTCAGCAGGTTTTTTGCAATTATTTTATGATTCTTTTTATAAAAGAAAAAAAAATTAAGACTCAAAAAGAAAGCATCTGGCTGTCTCTGGTATTATGAGTTTAGGTTTTTCTGCTTGCTTTTCTTGTTGTAAACAAACTGCAGTACATTTTTAGGAAGTAACAGGCAGATATCTACATTGGGTTAAACTAAACAGTGTAAGAGAAACTAAGGTAAGTAGATTTCTATTGGAAAAGACAGATAGTGCTTTTGAGTTAGTACAGATGAATTTGATTCAATAATATAATGATTAAATGTCACTTAAACTAAAATCAAACTGGACCTTAAAAGAAGTGACAAACACATTAACTGAAGGTATTTTGAAATTAAAATTCTAGCCTCTGAAGGAGGTATTCTATCTTATATTTTATATAGAAGGTCTTATTCGGGATATATCTGCATTTATTTTAAGCAAATAAATGGAATTTGCAAAGGCAAGCAGATATTTAAAAAATAAAAAGCCTGTTGTGTTGTTGACCCCAGTAGGAGAGAGGCGGAGCCAATATTCCCTGTCCTGGTGATGTCTGGGACAGTTACTGGGGTTCAGCTTATGTACCTTTGGGAAGGGCTTTGGCTGTTTAAACACAGGTTTTGGATGATAAGGATTACCAAGAAATCCTCATGGGATGTCAGCTGTGGCAACTTGCTTTAGGTAAGCAGTACTCCTTTCTGGAATGGCAGCTAGAGGCCAAGTGAGGTACTAGGCCACATACCAAATGTTGCAAGAAGCCTGCTTTGGGCAACTAGATTCCCTAAGAGGAGTCTCCAAGGTAGGAGCAGCTTCCACTCCAGATTCAGACACCTGCAGTTAGATGCCTACATGTAGGTGCATACTACTAGTAGTAAAGTACGCAGGATTAGCTGCAGCTGCTGTCGCTGCTGCCAGAACTTCTTTGTGTTTTCACTTCAATGCAAGTCTTCGTAGCAGAAATTGTACTTGGGACTGCAGTTCAGAGAAGACCAAGAACAGAACCATTTTTCCACTGCCCAGCGGTTGAAATTATACCTTTTAATTGTCACAGTCTCATCAATTATTTTTAGGACCTTTCTCATCCACTAAGCACCAAGAATCCCAGCTGGCTCAATTCAGGAAATTGATTACTTGTTTTGATGGTAGGATCCAGGTGAGCTAGGTGCAGAGAAGACTCTGCTGTCCACATAGATCTAAGATGAGATTCTGCTGCCTGAACATGGGTGTGTAGTACCTGAGGCACTGTGCTCCCTTTCAGCAGCCCAGTCTCTAAAGGCCACAAAGATGCTTGGACTAAACCTTGAGATGCCAGGATCTGGTACACCTGTAAATGCTGCTGTCTCACCTTTGGACTGGGGGATAAAGAGATCTGTCAGTGCACCTTTACTCTGGTAAGGGACAAGCTGCCACTAAAGACACACAACTGCAGGTGAGTGTCAGCAACTCTATATCATTAGGAGCAAAAATTGCAGCTAACATTCCAGGTGAATTTCCAGGATGTTGTTTACATTTCAGCTGTCTTCAACAATACAAAAATGCAAGCAAAAGTCTGAGAAAATTCCAGTGGAAGCTTACTTCACTAAGCCAGTAATTGTTTTTTGGTCTATGAGGATTTTATTTTGATGTCTGCTAAAAGAAGGCTGATATTTTTAAAAGTGTTTGTATTCTGATTTCCCACTGTTTTCAGTGAGAATTAGCCATTTAATCCTCTCAAAGGCTGGCTCTGAGTCTCAGGGTTTCAGGCAGAGCTCCTGCATGTTCCCATTTCCCTATCTCCAGTTCTATGCCAATGTGGATGTAAAGCTTTAGCCCAACCCCAGCATCCATCTCTGAAAGACACCAGCACAGAAAGTGAATCAGATATTTTACCTCCTGGTGGTGTATATGGATATTCTCTGCATGTGCAGGAGGAAATGGGCAGCAGGGACTCAGTGGTGGTTGTCCCTCCGGGGCAGGCAGGATTGGGAGTCCAGCCAGGTGGTCAGAGTTGTCTCGGCTGGTTGCTAGGAGGAACGCCTAGTGTGGAGCCTTTTCTGTCCCTCAGGTACCAGCAGATATAACTTTTCACTGGGGAGAACAAGGATGCTACTGTATCACTTCATGTAGTAGTCTCCCTTATCCAGGATTTTAATGATTGAGTATACCTAAGGAGTTTACTAAGTTATTATAGTTTCAGCAATCTTTTCCTCAGGAATATGGATTAGTCTAGAATATGTTTCCATGCACCTGCATATGCCTAAATGACAGACTTGCTTTCAACAGGGATCTTGAGACCATGCTCGGTTTTTTATTGTCCAGCAAAATCATAATATGAAATATTGGACTCTCCTATTAGATAAAGTTGCCAACATAGTTAATTCAATTAGTTACAAGTTTAATTTTTTACAACTTTCTCATGTAAGAAGGTAAACATGCCACACAATACTAATTATAATATCAATATATCTAAGAATGAGATTAATACAGTATAAAAATTGAAGCAAGAGCTAATGTATTTTCACTATAACAAAACCAACTTTTAAGGACAATAGAAACATTTTATTGTTTTTCCCCACAAAACCATAATCAAATTCTGTATATTTCCACAGAGTATATCAATACAGAAGTAATCACATTTACTAATGGAAAATCTGTTCTGCTGAAATAACCTGATCAAGTCCCAGTGAAGACATTCAGTCTGGTCCCACTTTCTCTCTCCTAATAGTTCTTTCATTCCTGTATTGAGGGCACAGTATATTCTTCATAATTTTTAAACCTTTTACAGTCTTTGTTTCTCCCTCTTGGTACATTATCTAAAGGATATATCTTTCTGTGCTTAGGCTTACAAAAACCTAAAGTAAAATTAGCCAGACTAAAAGAAAAAGAAATTTGTTTCCTACATTTGCCAGCATTTCCCTTCTTCTCTTTTTCTTAAGAGGAGTTGGAAAATGGATCCCCTATTTATTTTTTAATCATGCACACCCACAGCTCCATAAAAGAGGTTATTGCACACCACAGTTACTGGTTAATGTCACAGTGCCCCGCTCCTACTGTTCAGCAATGGAATGATCTTTCTAACGAACCTGACATTGCCAGAACCCATGCTGGTTTTAGATAGTCCATGAGCATTGTTTAATAATTAATTAATGTGATTAGCTGCCTTCAAAATACATAGTTTTATTTTCTGGACTTACCTTCTTTAGTGACTGTGGTGTGATAAATGTCATCATTAAGATTCTGTTACTCTGCTTGGTGAGCTTTCAAACCAGGAATCTCTTCTCTGTTAATTGTGCTGTTGTTATTATTTTTCCATTGGGATGTATTCCTTCAGCAGATAGAAAATGCATATGCCTCTTCTGCCTTTTTCTTGATTTCTTCTTCTTGTGCCTGCTTCCATTGTTTATGCTTGCTTTTTGGGGAAAAGATAGCACACAGCAATGCCAGAAGAGAAGGGATATGAGAGGACTATGACATTTGTAAAGATCCTAGTACGTGGTGCAGGGGTTTAGAGGGAATAGCTCCACCTGGAATAGGCTAGCAGAGAAGGCAAGGAGCTCAACTTGAGGGCAGTCAGCTCAGAAGCTTTAAAGATGAAGTACCTTAGCCTTTTCTCTTGCTGGGGCCAAACATTCCAGTGTGCTTCCATTTTTCTCACCTGCTT
Organism: Regulus satrapa; assembly: GCA_013396955.1. Classification (NCBI taxonomy): domain Eukaryota; kingdom Metazoa; phylum Chordata; class Aves; order Passeriformes; family Regulidae; genus Regulus; species Regulus satrapa. The sequence continues at coordinate 104,573 of VWZN01021642.1, read as the reverse complement.
GAGCCTTGCTGGATGTGAAAGGAGCAGGCTACAAGACAGGTTGGGATTAGAAATGTCCAAATATTTTTAAAATCTTTTACTCACCCCTGTTTCCTTTTGTACTCTATGGCAAGATGTTACATCTGGGGATATAAAAGAGCCCACGTGCTCAGAGGTGCAGCTTTGTCACCGCAGCTGCCAGACTTCCCCTGGCAATGGCAGAGCTAAAGCATAGCTAGTGCATGGGCTGTGACAGACGCCCTTGAGATGCACCCCAAACCTGTCTCATTCAATGCCCTTCAAGTTACAGGTGGAGTATGACAACAATTTTGTGTTTAATAGCTATTTGATTCCCAGAGCAAGCATCAAGATGTGCTAATTCTGCTTAAATTTAACAGAGTTTCAATTATGAAAATGGAGAAAAAAAGTGGATTTCAAGAAATAGTTTTGAAGTGAAACTGAGTTCCTGTTTTGAATGATGAAATAGTTTTAAAGTGAAACTGAGTTCCTGTTTTGAATGATGTCTTTATAAGTTTAAGTTGCAAAAAAACCCCAAAGCAAACTAATCCGACTTTAGAAATAAATACTTGAGAATGAACAAAAAACTTTCCTTAAATTTAACTGAGGCATTTATTTGATCCAAAATACTTTATATCATTCTTTAAGTAATGGAAAGAGGAAGACAAAAGAAAGGAATCTTTTAAGTCAACCTGATTGATTTTTTCTTTACCTTTTTTTTTTGTTGTTTAGCTACTCTATCAAAAATTCATTTATTCCTGCAAACATAAAGCCTTGCTAAATCTGAAGCTAAATTACTGTAATTGCTAACTGCCTCAGATCCTGGCAGGATGTGCTGATATCTGGAAAGAAAATCCATAATTTACAGACAGTATAAAAATGCCCGTTTCTGTATAGATTAGAAAAATAAGAAAAGCTCAGACTAGTACTCAAGCATACAGATAAAAAGCTGTAACCGTGGCCCCATATACTAACATTTTCAGCCCTTGCCTGCTATGGAATGAATAGTTTTTATGCAGCAAGATAAACTGTTTTGTTTTCAGTTACAAACTTTTCATTAATTACTATGCCTATTCCAGCAATAAGTGGAAGAATGAGTTGGGTCCAAGGTCTTCACTGCACTATAAAATCAGGGATTAGAGAAGGACTGGAGATTTTTCAACCTAAAATAGGCAAAAATTTATACAAGACAACTAGAAAATGAGGTTCAGAAATAGGTTGGTAACAGGAGTCCCTGGGCTCTAACAAGGAAATGGAGAGTGGGAGGGAAATGCCAGGTTTCTTCTGAGGATGGAAATGAAAGAACAGATGAAGAAGCAAACAGCTGGTACTTGGCAATGCTTAAATGCTGTACCTCTGCTGGAATGTTAAATGTACACAACAGTGATGCTTCCACAATCCTAACATAATGTCCAGTCTGCTGTTCATCAGTAAAAGACCATGGACTTCTCCAGGAGGTTTAACAAGTGCTCTAAGACCTGATGGTATTTGTTGCCTTTCCAGCATACCACTGACAAAAATTTTAGTCTTTTACCTTCTGCAGACCACACAAGCTCATGCTTTTCCTCTAAAAGGGTATAATTATGATGCTTATCAGCCACAAGGAAGAGTGGGGAGTTCCTGGCTCCCAGTGGCTGCAGTGGCTGCTGGAGAGAGAGATCTCCCTGCTGAGGACATGGGCCATACACTTTTACTTCTGTTGGGGCAGAGCTTCAGCCTGAGCATGGGGGTGGGCTGTAGGGTGCTCAACTTTGTCTGTCATTTGCCTGGCTTTTTTTTTTTTATTTTTTTTTCTTCTCTCTGTGCCTGTGTTTTGTCGGTTCTAACAGCTGGTCTGGCTTTGCTTGATGGCAACAGTTGCAGCAACAGTCATTTTAATCTGGAAAACACCAGGGTGGGTGGTACAAGTAATTTATGTGCTCTTTTCCAATTTTGGGAACTGAGAACTAAGGCTTCCCTGATGATAGAAATTGTGGAAATTAATAACAAAGAGGGAAGAGCAACATAGGGCATGACCTAGTCTTTTGTGAAAATAAGGAAATTCAAAAGAAACAGGAAAATATACGACCTCATCACACACCTGTTCCATCTGTCTCTTCTGGCAATATATCTCTGGAGGCTCATTGAGCATGGAACTGCTAAAACTTCACCATATCCTAGTGGCTTAAAAAGCCACTTGTTCTACAGGGGTGCAAAATGTTTTATTTAGAGGAAATCAATGTGTTCTGGTAGCATCTGCCTTGAAATCCCTTCTGGCATGAGGAAAAGGTGAGGTTCCAGTGCAGTACAGTCAGTACAAATGAAATACAGGATGCTCTTCTTTCCACAAAGTTTTAATAATTGGACAGGAATGTGTGTCCTGAATTAAGAGGACAGCTGAAGTGGGCAGCTAGATTGACAATTAAATGGATAAATATTGCAGGACTCTGGTTAAAAAACTAACTTGAAACAGCTTAAAACTGTACTTTATTCTTCATATATGCAATTTAGGTAGATACTTGCATTTTGACTGTTTTCTGTGTTGCTTTCCTCTGCATCCTCAGCCCTAGGTTTCCCAGTCTAGGCTTGGTCCACTGCACCAGCTGCTGTAGAAATACACGATACACTGCTCACAACATAAAGGAAGAAAATAATCCATCAGCAGGACTGGAGATGGGGAGCTGAAGTAGCAAGAGATTAAGAAGAACATCTGACATCATGACAGAAATTTTTGGCAGTGCTGTCAGAACTCATATCTCTTCTGTCCTAGCCTAGTGTACCTAGGAATAGAGTCCATCCATCATCTTCTGAAACAGCTCCAACTTTATCAGTCCAATACAGTATGTGGAATTTCTTCCTGTATGTTATTTACAGAATCTGAAAATGAAAACACTGAAACAACTTTTCTGCCACACTCTTTTCCATTTTAATTTTTACGGGTATGTGACTTTTGTGTGGAAATTGTTTTTTCCTCTCCAAGCACAGTAGTGTCTAGCAAGAATATGCCACTCAGGCAGTCTGCTCTGCAAAGATTCTTGTTTCACTTATTTCACGTGGACAACTGCGATAATGGCAAAGATTGGGAGGTACCTTTGTGGTGCCAGCATGCCAGATTACAAAGATGCCATCATACATTCATGTTCAGCTGAATCCAGTCTTTTTATCTTGTGCCCTCAAAGCCCCCTCTTTTAAGCATAATGGGGGCAAGACCTCAAAGCCATTTTCTGGTACTGCAGGTAGACACTGTATGTTTTGTTCCTTCTGCTTTTATAGGTCTGAGGCCTGAGGATGGAAGAGCAGCAGGAATTAACTGAATTCACCAAGCTGTCCTGTGTGCAGATGGACAGAAGTCAACAAAAATTTGAGAGGAGAAGAGATGTGCTCCTATACACTGGACAAATGTCTGTTGTTTCAATAAGGGCAGCTAGAGCAGTGTTTCAGTCCTTTCTACTATGAAAAAGTGATGTTGTCCCTATTGATGCTTTTTCTAGTATTTCTTAGCATCAGTTATTCTGATGAAATCACTGCTGCTTGGGAAGATAAAGAAAGTAAAAAAGAGGCATCAGGAACTAATCAATTCCACCCACTTTTCTAAAGACTTTGTCAATTCACTCTGAGAATTAATTGTTCTTGGTTAAAGGTGATCAGGCTATTGCATTTGACAGTCTCTTTAAAATAACAATACAGACTTTAGGCATTTTTAACTCAAAGGAGTTCAGTACTGATCACAGTTAAAATGTTACCTTAGTTATACCTTTGGTACTAAAGGCCAAATACTCTTCTTAGTGTTGCATTGCTCATCAAAATGATGAAAGTAACATTCATCCCTCCAAAGTTTTGGGTTTGTTCATGGCTTTGCTATGAGACCTGGATCAGGGCATCAGTACTGCTACCTGGTTTTGGGAGCACCCTGAGGGTGCTGAAACCAGGACTACATCTGTACCAGCACTAAATCCTGCCAAGCAGCATATTTGAGGTACTTGGGCTCTGTCATCTACATTGTTTAAATGTTCAATTTTCAGAATGGCTCTTGCCATGCTTTTGGCTCATGTTAAAATACCGTTCTCCTAAGTAACTCCTAGCTATTATTCAGGTGCAAACACAGGCAAAGCACTGCTCCCAGGAGACAGTGTGCATGCTGCCAATATATTCTGAAGGACAAAAGGATAAAATGTTGTGGAAACACACAGTACTCTGCACACTGACCTCCCACACAAAGGCACAGTTTAAGATTTAGTTGGTTTTTTTTTTTGGTTTTTTTTCCTGTTTAAATCAAAGAAAAATGGGAAATCTGGGCATTGTGGTGAGGAGNTTTTTTTTTTTTGTGTTAGCATTTTCATGTAGAATTTGAGAATATTTCTAGTTGGAAGGATTATCAAGTTCAACTCTTAAGTGGATGGCCCATACAGGGGGATGGCATTTTTATCTCTATGTTTTAACCAACTGAGCTAATCTCAAGTTATTGAGCTAATCTAAGGGTATAATACATAGATCAGTAGCCTGGTTTTGAACTAGGACTCCCTGTTCGTGCTTTGGTTTGTATCGTATAGGTTTGCAAAACCTGATCTGGATTTTTCTTGGATGACATTAACCCAGAAAATGCGCACAACTAGCATAATCCTTCTGCTAGGCTCCATAAGACCATACCGGAGGTCCTCTGCAAGTAGTTCCTTAGAAGTACACAGTATGAATGCTGGGTCCTTGGCACCATCTCCTCCATCCTACACAACCCTTCCTGTTCCTTCTTGCTCATCTAGACTTGGTCTGGGGGGGTCCTTACCTGGGTTACACACAAGTGTGGTTGTATGGCCACACTGTCATGTGTACCAAAGAGGAGAGGAACTACACCTCTTGTCCACCTGGAGCTGAGAAGGATCCCCATGGATTCCCATGGTGGTTATTAGATGAATCCTAATGAGGATGAATTAGGTTATTTGAGGAATCGTAAATGTCAATATGGTCTCTCCTGGATCTTTAGCACAGTTTTCAACTGAGATGCTGAATCTACAAATGTTGTCACAACACTGGCTACTTCTTTTTGAAAACTTTTGGGTATCAAAGTCACTGTGCAGGGCCAACTGAGTGGCCTTCAAACCCACAAGATGTGTTACAACACAGGTATAAATGACAACATGAAAAGTTTCAAGCAACCAATCAGAATAAGTGTCTGTAATACATGTGATCTTGACCAGAAGAAGTCCAAGTAATGATTTCTTCTCTCAAAGAGCAGCAGGGATGTTTTGGAATTAGATATCACAGAGTTAAGCTCAGCAAAAGAATTATTTTTCTAACATCACTGATGACAGCCCTAAAATGACTATCTAGGTTTGGGTTAATTTTAAGTTTAGCCATGTCAGCGCCAAGCTGATCCCTGCTATGTGAGCAACTTGAAATATCACTGAGACTGTTTGAAGGCTCCAGGGCATTTTTACCTTGAAATGTCATGACTGCTGCTGTAATCATGGTTCTCTAGGGAAATTCAGCATACTCACAGGCTCACACCTCTTCCACTATAGTGTGTCATCTTCACTCTGTTACCCTCCCATCCTTGACTTAAACTATGCAAGTTTTGTCTGAGACAGGCCTGGCTTTTGTGTACATGGACATTATTTCTGTGGGATTGCTCCTTTTCATGGGGCCTAGGATCCTGTTTGGAGGTGCCTTTTTGCCTGCTGAACCACAGTCCACACAGTTTTCCTGGGAGCATGGCCCTTTCTATGATTAGAGCCGTAATGTTGCAGGTAAGTAGAATGGCAGAAGAAACATACAAAGCAACTGTGCAAGTCAGGAGAGATGGGTGGGGTGGATTTTTATCTAGCAAAATACATTTAAAAAGAAAAAAAAAAAAACCAAATGGATTAGCATACTTCAAGGCTTGTTTGGCAAAGGTGATGAAGCTGCTGGACATAAACAAAAGCAAGAGCTGCTGGGTGACATACACAAATTCACCATGACTGTGATAAAAGTGAGAGATTTATGAAAGCTTCGGATATCTTGCACTCCTCTTCATCACATCCTGCTCATTTAAGTGGCATCAAGTGTAAATATTGAAAACCAAGATGACATGCTGTTTTGGATATTAGTTCAACCTGTTTATCCTATTATTACCATGACATTTGCAAGTGTTATCTTTGGGTACCAGAGCATGGATGAATAACTATGAATTATATTTTAGAGCTGTCCTATCACTAATGAAATCCACACTCATAATTACTTTCATCTAAAGAATATGAAGCTCCCTCACTAATAATTTATAGGTTTTATTCCAGATTTGTAATATACTTACTGATACAGGAGTTAACAGATTAGGTTGTTGAATGCCTGGAGTGATCTCATAGACAATGGAAACAAAGCAACTTCTAAATCAAGCATTTTGCTAGCTATTTAGCTGGCTTTGCTCCTAAGAGATCATTGGACAGAAGACGTTATTCAAAGGAAAAAGGAAAAAAAAAATCAAAGAGGAGAAATTGTATTCATTATTATTTCCTAACTATGCACACATACATAGTTCCAGCTGCTTATGCAACATGAATGACATTATTTGTATTTCTTGAAGAGTCCCCAGTCAGGTTCTGTACTGCTGAATGCCTTTGTTTGGGAGGTAAGCATGTCTCTGAATTAACCTCTCTAACACTTCTCTTTCCCTCTGTGCTACTCAGCATGCACGTAATCCTGGGAACCGTTCATCTTGGATTCAATTGTCCATTGTCTGAACAAAAGACCAGACATCACTTAAGACTCTAGGAGCTGGCTGACTATTTACAGTATATCAGAAGTCCTTTGGGCTTTCATTTCAGGTTTTAGCAGAGATTTGTGGTGAATTTTTTTTTCACCTTTTAGCCCCTTCTGCAGTGCTGTATATACCTTCTCTCAAATTCTCTAAATCTATTTATCTGTCTAGGACATAAATGCTCAGCCCAAAAAATTGAAATGATACAAACAGTGTTTTCTGTAAAAGTCTGCTTAATGCAGTGTATTAAGATTCCTTTTGGCCTTTTATAAAAAAGGTTATGGAGGGATGTGTGTTTTGCCTGGAACACAGCGTTGTGCTTTCCAAGTTATTTCTGAACAAAGACCTCCGTGCAGGGTCTGCTTTGTCTGAAATACTATTCACTTTTTCCATTCAGGTTTCCTTCTCTTCATAAATCTAATCCTCAGCCCTGGAATTCTTTCCTTATTTTTTTAGTTACGATGAGATTGAACAGCTGGACCATTTTGCAGACTTTGTTGACAGTGCTTAGTTCTTACTTTTTCTTCCCCCCCACTCTGTTTTTCAGACAGACCCTGGCTGACTTTGTCTGGCTACTGTCTGACATGTCAGCTTACACTATTCCAACTCCCAGCTGTTCTTTCCTTTCATGCTATGGATTGTTCTTTGCATTGTAGTTAAACATGTTTTTTTTATTTCCAAAGGGCTAATCTGTTTCCACAGCAACTCATAAAATGGAGAAATCTGATCCCAGAACTTTTCTTTATAACTTTAAATGTGTATATAAACACATATGTATTTGTCCATCTTAATGGATGGATAATTTCTATCTGTGAAATGGAATTTGTTATGAACACTCAGGAATCAGTAAGTCCTCAAACTGCTTAAGTTATATCACATTTCTGATTCTTATTATAGATATTGGAAGAAAAGAACTGGGAATAATTTCCATCAAATGAGGTTTGAGTTGCAAAATTGAACACATTAAACTTAATTATTGGGACCTCCCTCTTAACTCAGTGTCAGATATTTCTGTGTAATTTTTTCTGGTTACCTATTAATTGTCAATGTCAATGTCACTGCTGCAAACTGACTTGCAACTGAGAGACTGAGCTGAAGTCCCTCTGTTTGAGCTGTAAATGCTCTGAAATCTAACTCAAATACTGGTATGTATTTGAGCAGGAAAAGCAAGGAAAGCAAGATTATTCCTTCTCCTTTGAAAAACCATTCTTTGTAGCTACTGAAGGCTAGCAGCAACACAAGCTTCCATTCCTATGGATAAATTGAAATGAAGAGCAAATGCCTATCTGTGGAGAAGTCTCAGTCTTCTCTGTATGTGTATGAGCAGTTTTGAATGAAAGTGAACACCCAAAATGAAGCAGACCCCACGCAGAACCTGTCCAGATATAATGGCTGCATCTCATCATCTGGGAGTTCAGTAAAATGCATTATTTTATCCTGTTCTAAAACTACTGATCCTCAGTGAAGTTTGGGCAGCTCCACCTGGATCTCCTGGTGTTACCAACACATTCAAGTCTTCCCAAGCTGGGAGTAATAAATCCTTGGTGTTCATTGTGCATTGGCAGTTATTCAATGTTAGAGCCCTCTTCAAAACAGATAAAGGTTTGTCCCATGTTTGTAGTCTTGGGCTTGGCACTCAACCTTAGAGGATGTCTCTGAGGAGGTTAGACCAAACTTTGATTCACCATTCATGTAAGAATTAGCTTCACTATATTGAAACCAGGATAGTGAGCAGATACCTGCTGGGCTGGGAGCAAGAGGATCAAAAGCTCAATGAGCTCAGCCTGTTCAGGGTATGCTAAATTGATTTGGGAAAATTTCTGGCTGCCTATCAATATGGGACCCAGGGGTGTCAGGAGAGAAAAGCCATAGCATTTCAGTTAGTACTGAGACCTTTCTTTCCGCAGTTTATCAGCAAATACAGAATTCTAGGCATAAATGTTTACTAGAAAAACATCTGAACTGGAGGTGAGCTACTCAAGACTTCTGAAAATATTATTAGGTGTTTTTAAGAATGACCTAAAATAAACTGGTATTAAATGGAATACTGCTGGGGGGATCAGTTCACTTCAAATCCATCTCTTGCACTGTCACAGAGAAGTTTACCTTCTTACTGAATTTTTAATGTTAAGCAGTAAAGCAGTAAAGATTTCCATCCAAGTACTGCTACAAAAAAGCCCTGAATCCCACTCTCCTGGCACTGATAAGAAAATCTTGATTCAAAGATTGCACATTTAACTGTTCATGGACACCATGCATGTGCTCATGCTCATCTGCATGATCTAATCCCTATTCCTACCCACTGCTACATCAGATATCATGCAGATACCCAGTGTACTCTTATGGGATCACATGAAAACCACTTCTTAAAATTCTAGGTTTAAAAATATATAGGTTTTGGACACAAAAGATCCCATCAGCTATAGCCTTGAAAAGAACCTTAGCACGACTCCCAAAACACAGCAGTGAAGCTACACTTAAGCAATAAATTTGATTAAATATGTTCCTGGAGAATCAAAGCTCAGCTTGGTTTGCCACTGCTTTTAATTCCTGTTTTGATTCTGCTATATCTTCCATGGAGATTCAAACTTATTTCTTCATCTTTCTTTTTTAAATTTTTTTTTCCTTCCCTTTCAGTTCAATCACACCCCTGTATGAATTGTGTTAATGTCTGAGAAAAGATTTATTCTTGGGCAGTACTTTCAAAAATATTCATAGCAATCTAGGTTGCTGATGCATCACCTCTGGATGACACTAGCATTTTAAACACAGTTTGGAGGAGTGCTCCCATTTCTTAGCACAGAAATAATTAGCTCTAATAAGAAAAGAAAGAAAGAGAGAAAGAGAGAAAGAGTGAAAGANGAAGGAAGGAAGCCTGCAACTGCAATTTTTTGTTTGCTCACAGTTTGCCTCAGTGATGTGTCTGAAGCAGGTCTTCACCATGACCACCTTTTTTTTTTTTTTTTTTTCCCTATAAATGAGTATCTATCCTACACAAACCTTTTCCATTCAGAGGAAGAGGAATTTTTAATGTGGTTAGGCAATCTCCCTCTGTTTGCTGTGATTATGGGATTTAGTGCTTCAGGACTTGCAAATTTCTGACACAGAGGAGAGATCCCCTACACAGAAGAGTTGCAGTCCATATAAACCACAGAAACATCTCCCACATTAGAGAAATATCTTTCCTCAAGATGGAATTTGAAAAATACCAAAAAGTGAGAAAAATTTTAGATCTGCTTCATATATACCAATGAATAAACAGTGAAGGTTCATAGGTTTATAACCAGAATATCCAAAACATATAATCAAATATTTGGCTAGATTTCTCTGCTTTTGTACCACCTCTGATATAATAATGGTAGTATTTGGGGATATTTAGTATGAACAATTTTCTGGTCATTCTAAAGCAAAAGCCACACGTGATCTATGCTTGCTGACACAGATTCTAACTGTAATAACCTTAACCTTTTCTATTAAATAGCATTTTTTTCCTGGATACACTGTTGTACTGTGAGGACTTGGCACAAACAAGGATTAATAGTGATTTTCTTGGAGAGAATGAGTGCCTCAGGCAACAGATAAGAGAGTATGAGGACCTTATAAGTGCTTAATAAAAAGGAATAAGCTTCATTTCAACTGTGGCAGTCGATGATAAATATAATTCTTCTTATTATTATCATTTTATGGGGTTCTAAATTGTGAATGGTGGTCTCTGGATAAGTGATATGACACGTTCCTGTAATATTAAGCCTGTTTTAACTTGCTAAATACTATAAAGTAAAGAAATTTGAATGGCTGCGGTGGTGAAGAGGTGATGCTGTGTATTCATTAACATATGGATCATTTTGGCTCCACATTCACTCTTACATATAATTTATCAAATAAAATGTGGGGAAATATGAGTGTAAACTGATGCCCAGGAAAGTCTTCATCATTGAAAAGGGATAAGAGGAAAGTCTCCGAGCTGGGCTCTAGGCTGTAGCTCATAGCACTTGGCATGAATGTGCATTATGATGCATTAAAGATAGGCCGAGAGCTCATGGGCTAGGGCTCCATTTCACCTCTGGACTTGGAGTACCAAATTCTGGGAAATCCACAGATACTGACCATTAGCTAACAGGTTGTGCCCTTGTATGCGAGGGATACAAGAAGTAAGTGTATCAGCAGGAAAAATCTGCAATAATTGGGGAAGTTTGTGGGCCAGCAACTTAAGGATGAGAGTGAGAATAGTAATACAGANTTTTTTTTTTTTTTCACTTTTGTATTGGAGAACCAAATGAGTGCTTTGGAAGAGACTCAGACGTGTCCATGAACCTCTCTGTGTCTGGGAAACCTAGCAGGCTGCTGCTGACTTATATTAAACAATGAAGGCAAGTATTTTTTAACTGTGAGAGCCTAGTTTTCTACAGGTATTTTTCAAACAATAAAATGAGTTTTATTCCAGCATTTAAAATGCTCGCAGCAGTCAGGATGAAGAGTGTAGGGGAAGGTCCTCTTGATATATGGCAGGGCTAAAACCCTAAACATTTATCTATTTAACAAGACTTCACAGTTGCCAGATTTATGCACACATTGTATTTAGCCCAGTAGTAAAATTTATAATGCTCCTTTTAGATGGCATAATTCTTTTCCTCTGCTAGGAGAAAACTATATCCAGGGGAAAAGGCAAATTTCCTTTAAAGAGCAATCAGTTGTTCTGTGAAATATTTCATGTATATTTAAGGACATAATTAGTTGTTCTGTGATAATAGTATTATTACTAAATTTGCATAGAAATTTTTCTGCACTGCGCATTTTGTGTAAGGAGATTTGGGTCTATATTTGGAAAAAGTATTTATGTGACTCACGTAAGATAGGCATCTAGTGAAGTTACAAAAGAAATTAATGTTTTGAAAGAAGAAGCAGTAACACCAGGGTGCTTTTGAATGAGTTTTGCCAGCTTCTCAGAGTTGTTGGGCAGCTATGTCTCTTCTAGAGCACTTCCTGTTGCCTTTTCTCTGATATTCCGAAGTCAGGTGTGGTAGGTTGTATCTCATGAAGCACGTAGACAGCCTGTATGACTCAGTTGTTTTGGAGAAGAAAAAGCACAGGGAGGCAAGAGGTTTCTGGAACCAACGGAAAAATAATAAAAAGTTTGAGAGTACAGACCCTGATTCCCAGGAGAAAAAAGAAAAGATGAACAGTGGTGAAATTTAGCTGTTTTAGGACTATCTGTCTTAGAATGCTTTGGCTCCTACAAGTTTCAATAAATGCTTTGTGTACACTGAAATGTGCAGAGGTAGGTAGACCTACCTTAGCTCTTCCTGGGATTCTTATGAAGTAGAATAGGACAAATAAAGATAATGCTAAAATTTACCACATTAGAATTGTTATATACTATGCTGAAATTGGCTGTAAAAATGGGATTGTTGTGCTGGGGTACATTGGACAAGCTGTGAAATGCAGGAACCACTCTGCTCTTAACTCTATACCTAGAAATGCTGTAAAATGAAGAGCTATTGGTCTTTGCAGTCTTTGTTCCTTGTCAGCTCTTCATGAGGGGTGCAAGGATGTGGTGGCCAAGCTGCCAGGAAGTAACTCTCTATGTCTGGAGCTCCACTAGATCATTGTGTTTCTTCTTAGTGCTTCATTTCCAGTGAACCTTGGCATCTAATGAAAACCAAGCTTCTAAATGTCACAGACAGCTGTGCTTTAGTAGAGTGGTTCAAGGAAATACTGCACTTAGAGGCACAGTAAATGATAACCTGTTCCCTTTCACAAGGAAGAACAAATTGGCTTCAGACAGTCCTTGTCTTAAGTCAATATCCTAAATGATGTCTCAGAACTCTGTAGAGAAAATGATATAAAAATAGGTGCAGAAGATTTTCCTGTTTAGGAATAAAATTTCTAAGGGACAGGTTTGTGAAGGTGGTTAGACAGAGACGTAAAGGTAAATGAATATATAAAGATGTTTTAAAGAGCTTCTAGTTGTGTGATTTTAATTTTCTAAGGAGTTAGAGAAATTATGGGCACTTACAGAAATAGCAACAAATGCCTTAAGAGACCAGTGTAATTCTAGTCCTATAGGGCCAGGGACATTTATTCCATTCTGCTTTGTTCACTTGAAGTTATTATACGGTTACAGTGAACAAAATGATCCTTCTGGAGCTGACTGTGTGCTGGTCCATCAGGAGATGGAGGAGTACCACTGTCTTAGAGATACATTTCACACAAATTACAGCTGAGGCTTAAATATGCATCCAGGCATTGCTTTCTATATGGTCATGTCTAACCTTGCTGAACTCATTATTTTCACAACCTATTTAATAAAAAGACAATACAAATAATCATACAAACAAACAATTCAAAACAAGCAAACAGAAAGAACAACAAAAAAACCCTCATGTTTTAAAGATTCTCTAAGGCTAAAATTGCTTGGGAAGTTTTCCCCAGCAAGAATGGATCTCAGATGGAAACTAAATAATGATTTTACTTTCATTTTGGTTTTTTGTTGGAGGCGTTCTGAACCAACACCACAAAGTGACTGAGACTGAAATGGAGTTCCTCCAAACAGTCATCTTAGCCTCCTAATTACGGTGCTAAGCTACTAAATGTGAAATAATACAAAATTGAATAATTGCAGTCAGACATTATAAGCAATAATTATCTGTAGTATGTCACAATAATTCTGTTGTAATTTTATACCTCTTTGTAGACACTCTGTCTACTTTACCTTCCACATACCAGCAGTTTTCTGTGGTAGTAAACTGCTCTGAAGCCTTTTTTTCCTCCTGTATTGACATGATTAGTTAGGTAAGATTGCTTCATTGTTAGCTTGCCTATATAGCTGAATGAACAGAAATGCTCACTGGCATCACGTTTGCTGTGATTAACTCTATCTTTCCTTGAGAATCAGTATTTGCCTGGGGCTTGCAGTTTTCTCTGGAAAGCTGCAAAGATGTCTGCCCTCTGCTAAGTGTATGTATCAAGTCTTGTTGATTATTATTCAGTGTGACAGTGGGATGACTGATAAAATAAATGAGAAGAATAAATAGCAGAATTAGTTTTAATTTCTTTTTCCCCTGATTGATTTTACTGTGTGTTTGAAGAGGCATGAAATTATGGTAGCTCTCCTGTATAAAAAAAATTGCCAGGAATTTGTGTGGATTCAGCTGCAGAAGGGCAATCTCTCAAGACCTATTACAAAGAGAGAAGGAAGGAAGACAGGAAATTCAGAAGCAAAAGAAAAAAACCTGCTTTTTTCTTTGGTATTTTGTTTATAAGCATTCATGTCAAACAGTCTTCTGTCAACATAATGCCAGTAATGTTTATATATGTAGGACTTTCATACTAATAAGTTCTGTTCATTAAATTCTGTGTTTTGCCTGAATAAATCCTACAATATTCACAGTCCACAGGAATTGTGGGTGCACTTATCACTTCATATAATAAGACAGTGAGGTTTGCATTTATCTGCATTGGTAATATCTTCTCTCCAAAGACATAATGTTTGACAACTTTGTTGGTGGCATGGACAGTGGCATTGAATTTATCCTTGTCAAGTTTGGCAATGCCACCAAGCTATGTAGTGTACTGGACACACTGGAGGGAAGGGATGCCTTCCAGAGTGACCTGTGACTACTCACACTTTGCATGGGACAGCAAAAATTCATGAGAACCTCAACATGTCCCAGCACTGTGCATTCACAGCCCAGAAGGCCAACCTCATCCTGGGCTGCATCCAAAGCAGTGCGGGCAGCAGGGCAAGAGATTCTGCCTCTCTGCTCTGCTCTCATGACACTCCACCTCTGCAGTACTGCTCCCAACTATGGGGTCCCAGCACAAGTAAGCTGTGGACCTGCTGGAGCAGGTCCAGAGGAGGTCATGAAGATGACCCGGAGGCTGGAGGAGGTCTCCTATTGAAGACAGGCTGACAGAGCTAGAGTTGGTCAGTGTGGAAAACAGAAGGCTCCAGGGAGAATTGTGGCAGCCTTCCAGTGCCTAAAGGAGGCTACAAGAAATCCAGAGGGGGACTTTTTACAATGACATGTAGTGATAGGACAAGGACTAATGGCTTTAAACTGAAAGACAGCAGGTTCAATTTGGGTATTAGGAAAAAAATTCTTTACTGAGAGGGTGATGAGACTGGAACAGGTTGTCCAGAAACTGTGGATGCCCCACCCCTGGAAGTGTTCAAGATTCTTTTGGATAGGCCTTTGAGCAACCTGGTCTAGTAGGTGTTCCTGACCATGGCAGAAGGTTGGAAGCAGATCCCTTCCAACCCAAATTGTTCTATAATTCTGTGATACTGACTCAGGACCAGACCATGAAATTGTTAATACTCATCTTATATGATGCTCATTTAGCAAGTTGTGCTCATCAGACAAGAATGTGAGCTGTTGCACAGGTGACTGACCACATGGCTTTATCTCACCCACAGGGCAGAGGGTGTGCGAATATGTGTACCTGCTTATCCAATATTTGAGTATGGTGGTCTAACATTTGACTCTAGGATACCAGTGTCACTCTTTGAAGCTCTTGCCTGCAAAAATAAATCAGTGCATGTTTTATTTATTTTCTTATGCATATGATTGGTAAGCTTCTGAGTAGTGTATTTTGTATTTTATGAATTTTATATCGAAAAATCAACACCTTGCTCAGTTTTAAATCTGTTATTTTTATGCCAGTTTCTTATCCTCAGAATTTGGGTATACCATTTTTGTTTAATATACTGAAAAGGTATCACCAATTTTATTAGTTATATACTAGTTTATTTGAGAGAAAAAAAAATCAATAAATTTACAGATGTTTCTTGCTAAAATCATCCATTGCTATTTGGTGATCTTGTTTAAATAATGAATTTTTACATTAACTGGCTTTTAGGAGTTATTTCAATAATTAATATAATACAACTTTTTTGCTTTCTTGGTTTTTTAAATTTTTCTTTTTAAAGGACTGGTAAAAATTTCTAAAAGCAGATATAAGATCACAATTTAATGTACACATTAAATGGCCATTAGATGGCTGAAATTTGGTCGGTTTTGGTCAAAGCTGCCCTGTCCTTAAAAATCAATCTAATTATCTTACTCTGAAAGTCACAGGCCTCCCCAATGCTAATTTCTTGTATTATTGAGTAGTCAGTAAGTAATTTTCTTACTTTGCAAGGCAGTATGGATCCAGCAGACCATACCAGTCTCCTTGTCCCTGTGGCAGCCAATAAAGTAATCCAGCTACAGAATAAACTTTTTCTATCCATTAATCTTTCCTTGTGCTTGTATGTAATACTCATATTGATGTGTGGGATGTGTTCACACTAAGAAAACTTCCCAAAAAAAGTGACTTAAAGTAAAAAAAAAAAGAAAAAATAATTGTAAAAATCTAGTCATCTTGGTTACAAGCTTATTTGTAAACTTTACCTAAATGTCCTTGTTTTAATAAAACATAACAATCTTAAGTTAATATTGACAGCATTGCTTAACAATAGCATGCCCCTTGAATTGTAAGCCAGATACAGCTTGTATTTCTGTGTAGATGTCTGCAATTAAATTTAAAAAAATATTTTCAAGCCCTTATGTAGATATTAATTTAAAGATGGAGATGGACTTTATCACAGTGAAATGTTTGATTATTTTACAGTGAATTTTGTGTGAGCAGTCTAATGCACTATTGTTTTTATTGAATATTTGTGCATAGAAATCCATGGTGCCCTCAGCTGCCATCTTCTACCTCAGGTCTTTGAACTTTTAACCTCGAAAGCTTTGTTGATAGGCTGTAAATTCCTGAAATAGCAGGAGGTTTTGTTGACACATCAGTAAGCATGTGTTTGAGGGGGTGAGGCTATCAGCATGCACCTGATTTCATGATGACATGGAAGAGAGATGTGGTTGAGGTGTGTATCCACCCCTTGGAGCTCAGCAGGGTGCACGAAGACACTGACTGTCATGAGTGGAGAGGTGCAGTACATAAATAGAGTACTTAATTTTTTTGAGATTAATATTATGACTTCTGATAAAAGACAGCAGCAGCACAAAAAGGAAAGTGTGTGCCCCATACTTGAACCCACAACAGGCCTTTTTGCAGTGCATGGCAGTGGAGGATGTGTGATGACAGCAGTCTTTGTTGATAAGCATGTCACCTTCCATAGCACAAACTGAGTGGGAGATTTGGGTTGACACAGCAGAGGAGCAGCTCTGTGACAGAAACACTGACACACTGGGATTGCGAGGACTTTTTAAATATCATCCTCAGTGCGTGAGGCCTTGAAAATGGTAAATATTTCTGTTTGGTAGCCTAGGATGGTTAGAATTACAGGAGGTACATGTGTGCCCAGTATGAAACTGCAAATTCTGGAGGCATTTAGGGGGGAGGTGAATCCCGTGTGACACATGCTAATCCATGGATTTATTATGTAGGCATTCCAGTGGGTGTCTGTATGAATTCTCAAAAGATAGTATATTTGGGTAGACTCTGCTAAGTTTGCTCATTTGTTGTAAAAATAGCAAAAGTTATCTTTTAAGTCTAGGTTATGCGTTTTCTCTTGCTCTTTTCAATCTTACAGTTTATACATAAGAACCATTTACATTTTAAAGGCATTTACATCTAGTGGTCCCTTCTTTCTGACAGTGAAAAATGCTTTTACAGTTAACAAAAAAAAAAAAAGTTGTTGATCACTGACAAAGGAAAATAAGCTTTCTTTTTCATAGTGATTTGCAAACACCAGCTATTCCAGGGCAGTATTTAGATTCTTACTTAAGAAAACATTTAACCAGTAGCTTGGCATTATCTTGTCCTATAAAGGTAATTATGCCAAATTATGATTCCTTAGCTTGAGAGATCAGTCCTCAATTCCACAGTAGTTGGATGAATGTGTTTACTATTACTTTGTCACATGTGTGCTTAATCACATCAGTTAATATTACATTGCAAGTCCACTCCAGGTTAATTTTATTTGGATTCTGTTATAGTTTGTTTTTGCACATGTTCCATTATTAATGAGCCTCCTAGTACACTATCATGCATATTGCATCATGTAGTTATTTATTTATGTTTATTTTTCCTGGCTGTTTCCATGTATGTTCAGCATGTACACACAAATACCAGCCTCTTACTAAACAATGAAGGAGATTATATTGCAGATTGTGTTACCCATTATTCTGAATGCTATTATAAAGATATGTCCAAAACTTCACCCCTAGTTGTCTCTTTGGCTTCCAGGTGCAGTCCTCATGACAAGCAAGCTATTTTCTTTCCTCTCTCTGTAGTGTCCGAAATTGTCTTTATTTGCATTTCTTTTCCTTTGGAACACCACTCTTGATCTTCTTGCCTCTTCATCAGATTTGTTGTCCAGATTTTCCAGTGGGACCCACCGGGATCCAGCAGATGCAGCTTCTTGGGGATCAAGGGTCCATACTGACTTGTAAGAAATTATCTTTTGAAGACAGTTATGCCTTTCCTCTCCTTAATAAGCCTGTGGGTGTGCTAGTCATTCAGTATTAAGTAAGAGTTGTGATGGGAGATAGAACATGCTTGAGAAGGATGGTGTCCTTCACTGCTGATTCCTTCAGCTCCTCAGAAGTGAGTTTGCATGAATTCAGATTCATTAGCAGTTCTGAACTTCTGCCTCCATGGGAACATCAAAAGGCATGTAGCGGATAGAAATTTTACTTCGTGATGAGTTCCTATCTCAATCAGAGCTGATGTTTCACAGGGAAAGCAGATGCAGACTGTCATCTGTCATGGCAATTTAGTATGGTCCATGCCAGCAGTGGTCCAAGCAGTTGCTTGCAGCTTGGCTCTCATAGGTCTCCTGGGCTACCCGGCTTTCCAGAGCAAGTAGAAACTATCTCATCAGGGGCCCATCTGAGCTGTCACAGCCATCAGAAGTATGGCATTTTTATGCAGGAGTATTGGTGCTGTTCAGTGTAGAAAGTGGAATTTTGGCACACACTTGTATAGACACTCCATCTCAAGCTAAAATATCTATTAAATTATTTTGAATTCAGGGGGCTGTATAGAATCAGAACCAGTCCCTGGCAAACTGCTTTGGGTATGGTGACAGATGTAAAATAAATTAAAGATTATGCAGTAATGTTTCTCAGCTTGCAAAAAGCAGAAAATACTCCCATTCTCTACAGAGAATCCTGAACTCATCACACAGCCCAGCCTCATGTTATTTGCTTTGTCTGCCAGTTCAGGACAGTCACAGACCCAAAGACCTTCTCCTCAGGAGTAATGCTGAGGAAACATGGCCATATTTGCCACTGACCAAAGGCATGACTGATTCATACCCACCAACACTCTCTCCTCCAGCGTGCCTTGGCTTTTATGTGCTAACCTTGGGAGATGAGCAGAACTCAGTGAACTGGGTCTGTCAATAGCTCTTCTGCAGTTGCTGTACAAGGTTACAGCAAACTGGATTATAAGATCTTTCTGAAACCAGCATTTTTATTTAATTTTAAACTTTCTCCAGTACTAAATGCACTTCATTTTCTTTAAAAAAAAAAAAAAAATTAACAATAGATCTTCATATAACATCAAAAGTTTTTCAAATGAAGGATAACAGCACATCTGTTAGAAAAAGAAAAAAAAAAATTTAAACCATACTAAAGCTTATCCTTATTTAAATGGCCAGTATTCTCAAATAATTTTCCCTGACTGGACATTTAATAGGAAAGATTTATGTCATTTTATTTCTGAAAAGCTCTGTCCTGTGCCACATTAAAGATTGTGTGCTACAGTGTGTAGCCAGGGAATTGCCTGCAACAAGGAATTATGGGCAGAGATGGAGAATCTGTTTTATTCTTTAGAGGACCAAGTACATGTTGTAATGGTTGCTGAGGGACATGGTACAGCTTACAGCTTGGAAAAACAATTGCATTCTCAGCAATGAAAGGAGCCACAAACCATGTTAGAGAAAGGTAAGAAATCTGATTAATTGTTTGGGTTTGTGAGGAGAGCTGAATTTGCTGTTTCACTAGTGTAGGTAAAAGTGAGGAGCTAAAATAAAGAATTATAGGAGCAGGCTATAAGCATTTTTTCTGTCATAAATGCAGGATGATGCTGTAACACATGAAAGAGGCATGAGAAGGAAAGACTTAGTCTGAAATAGAGAGTGCTTACAGGGCTATCAGCAAAGAGATGAAAATTAAAACTAGATGAGAGTAAGGTTACCCAGGGACTGGTCTTAGATAATTTCAGTGAATTTCACCACAAATTCTTGTTGAGTTCTGCTTCTTTCTTTCCTTATTCATGTAGCATTTTCTTCAAACTGCAGGTTATTTCTTTTCACAGTAAGGAAATAAAAAGTTGGCCTGAAGGGATCCAGGTCATGCATTCTCTTGATGATTCTCTTGAATCATCAACATTTATGCTCTTCAGATGTAATATTTTTTGTGAGATTTGAATGCATGCATATATTGCCATGAATATCATATATTTTTCTGAAATACAATTGAATTTTGTGATATTTAAGTGCAACACAGGATGACTGTTTCCTTGATGCTAGCCATGGAAGAAAGAGAATTAAAAAGATGTTTTTTTAATGACTCATATATCCATTTTAATGAAAATATTCTGTTTCAATAGAATGGGTAGTCAGGAATGATATGAAAATATTCTGTTGAGCTGAACTGAACAGCATTAGTGCTTCAGAGTACGTCTTGGCAGCTGTGACAAAACCTAAAGTCAACAGCACTCCAGCTGACTGTTTTAACTGGAAGACCCTGTGAGAGAAACACCCAGTCATCTGAAAGATCTAGAGTCATATGAAAAGAGAGCCTAGATTTTAAAAGGAATGTTAATTTCTTTAGAAACAAGGGCAGGAAAATTCCCATGTGAGAAGATAGGAATCATACTTATGAAAAACCTAATGCCCTTGTGTATCCTTCTCATAGTTTGCATAATCCAGCTGCTTTCCCTTGGAAAACTTTGATTTCCACATTTTCCAATTGTTGTGTGTTGATTACAGTATTGATGTAAAGCAAAATGAGAGAAAGGAGCAGAAGGACCTTTTTCTCATCTGAGAAACTCAACAACTAGATTAGAGATCAGGCATCTCTTGTGTCTAGCTTGATAAATACCCAAATTTTCAGTTGCTGCCTGCAGGAATGACCCACACAAGACAAGGATATTTATTCAGCAATAAATTCACACCACCGTGACTGGGGTTTTCTCCGTGATGATCAGGTTGGTATTTTCAAACTGTTTCATGCTTACAGGTCTCAGAATCTAGTCGTCTCATTTCTGAAACCAGTGATTTCACTATTATTTAAAACTTGAAAACAGCCCAAGAGATTGTATATTCTCTGATCATGACCAATAAATTTACCTAACAAATGGCCTTTGAACCAAAGATTTTTAGATTTCTGTGTTCCAGCTGGTCTGAAGTGCCTTGGTGGTCAGTTCATGAAACACAGTAATCTTCTAGGGGCACCTAAGGATTTGGTTTTATGAGCCATTAGAAAGTATTCACTTCTGAGGTGATCACAGTATAATTGGAGCTTTCCTTCATTTCTTCCTGAATATGTTGGAATTTTGCTTGAGGTTTCTGCGTGTTCTCTGGGATCTGTCCCATGATCTTTAGCAATCTTAGATCTTTAGAAGAGCTTAGAAGGAGCCTCTATATATTAAAATAAAAACTTTCAAAGAATCAGTGTAAGGTATTACAATATAAATTTTAATTTAAATGTTCAACAGTCATCTTAACCATTTTCATGGGACAAAATCATCAATAATGGCATCACCTCCGGCTTGATTTCAAAAACTAGCATTGCAGAACAGGTATGGATTTCAGTGCCTCCAGCACCTAATCTTCTTATGAGAAATAGCCAAGGAAAAAATAATATTTGCTCACTTTACTGAGATAAGAACTGATCACAGAACCCAAGATAATAGAAAGCTAAAGCCAAGATATGGTATTAGGAAGATGTGGTGTTTCATCACAAGCATGATGGTGATTTAACATCCAAAACTCTTTGTGACTGGAAAAGTTCTTTGGTTTATTCCACTTAAAGACATAGGTGTATTCCAGCTTTAAATATATACTGCTTATAACTTCAATGTAAGAGAATTTTAAAAATTTCTTGTCCTTTGCTGGTGTATAATGTTGCTGTAAAAGGATTTCTGAGGAATGTGCAAAGACACAGATATGCCATGGGTTTATTTATTATTGTCCTTAAGATAAGGACTTATCTGGTGACCACAGGGAAAAAAAAAAATCTGAATCATCAAACCAGATCTAATTTCTAAATAGTATAATGTAAATAATACAAATAATACTATATATAATACATTTTGGTAAGTTTCAGAATTAAAATCATCATAGAAATTAAAGATTCCCATTATTAATCTTGAGAAATAAATTTAATTAATACTAAAACATCACAGTGGAATGTAAGCAGTTGTCCATTATCTGCTGGATGCTAAAGTGTGCTCTGCCAGAAAATAATTATTTTCTCATCAACACTTTCTACTCAGTAACTGAACTTTAGCTCTTGTAGGAATATTTAGGATCACTGATGAGAGTTATTCATGTTTTCAGAGTCTTGTGAATAACATGATAATGTAATATCCTGACTAGATCTAACCCAGGAGCATTTATTCATTCATGCACTGAAGAATAGCTGATAGTGATTAAATGTAATTTTATAAATTTGATTTTATTTCCTAAAAGGCTCAGATCACTCTCTGTGTTATAGTACTTAGTTAATAATCCTGTAGACCTTTAGATACATAGGTTATAGGGGAATCAGTAATTCATTCTTAGTAGTGGCTGCAATGATAATGGAAGTTTATCAGCCCCTACTTTTCAGAGTTTTTCAGGAAACATCTTTCTTAGCTTTTCAGGGAAAGTGGTTCTTTGTGGTAATTCCCTTCAGGGCTGTTCTTGAACCCTAAAACACCACAAAGAGAGGACATATCCTTAATACTAAGTTGCATTGTCTGTACAAGGCAATAAGTTTTGGTCATTGATGTATTCCCAGAGATGATCAACCATTTGTTTTAGTGTTGCTATACATTAATTGAGCTGTTAATTTTCAAATTTATTTAAAATACATATGTTTTGTAGCAATCATATTTTATGTCTCACCTCTGCATTAAAAACATAGCTTGGTAGCAGGTCAAAAATCAAACTTAAGAAGTTGTTTCAAACTCTTTACACTGTTGGATAATCCTGACATTTTTACTGTTGTTTTCTTCACAAGCCCTTTTGCTCTGAAATCTCTCTAGGCTGAAACACCTGAACCAAACTTCTCTGCAATATTGCACAGGAAGGGCTGGACTGGCCTAGTGAAACCAGCTTGAGATTATTTGAGTTTGTATATGCATCTTTGCCAGCACGTTTGTGTGTTTACATTATTTATCTTGACACCTTTGTTCCAACATCCTTCAATGCAAAGCTAGTCTAGTGTTTGTACACGAGTATATCTCTCCCATAATACACACGTTATAAGCTTTATTAATAACTTCTAGAGCCACTTGAACTCTCCACTTCATGAGTGTGAGACAATGGCTCTGCAACAATACAGCTATGAGAACAAATATTTTGGACAGAACTTAATAAATTATTCCTGTATTTGACATGCTTATTAATTTCTAAAGTAGTAAAAATTCATTCATCTCTTACTCCTCTAAGTAGAAGCAGAAAATAGATACCTGTAATAACAAGCTCAACTACAAATAAACTTTTTGGAAAGGTCTCTAGCTAAATATGAGTTATTTTTGATCCATATTTGGATTATTTCACTTTATTAGCAGAAAATATTTTTATAACTCAGGGAAAAAATTGAGCAGATCACCCACACATCTCCTTCCTTAGAGCTGCCAGGCTCTTTGCAGTGGTACTCACTGACTTTTTGGGTTGCTTCTTTTGACCCATATCACAGTGTCTTCACCTGGTTAAACTTCCAGTAATTCTTTGTTGCTCAGAACCACACTGCTTCCAGACCCTAGAAAACCCCACATTGCCTGGTTGATAAACACTGCCGAGAATGAGATACATACGTTATGTGCTGCAAACAGAAGATGAATCATCCCAAAATATTTTCCTCCACTCCTGGTAGTCTCAGAGATATTTTGACAAACAGAGGTGATTAAGTGGGTCTAAATTCCCTGCCGCAGACCCTAGAAGTGAGAGATTAAAGAAACCATCCTGCCTGGGAAACACCTTTGCCATCAGAGCACAGAGAGCTTGCCACTCCCTGGGGCAGAGCATGTGCACCATTCACTTTCTGACTTCTGTGAGGCTGAAACTCAGACATGCCTTAACCATTTCAGCTGAGTTTAAGTTAACTCAGATCTATTGTAACCATCCTCTCAATCCCATATTTCTGCATAAAAATTGTAGAATTTTAGCCAGAGGTGAGCTACAGTGTAAAAAACATGTAAATTTAGACACAGTCATGGCATGCAGGTATTTGAATCATCCTATGATTTGCATTGAGGTAGGCCATACACAATGAACCAAAAATTCATGAAGTAAAGAATGGTCATAGATCTTAATCACCATTCTCTTGATGTAAGAGAAAATTGTTAAGTTATCTGTCCTCAGAGGCAATACATTTATTTTTGGGGCTAAACATGGAAGAATATGCATAGTGTCAGCACTCTTTAAACTTCTTGCTCTGCTTGCTTATCTATGTGATCCAGTGTGCGGAAATATATCTTTTTTCCCCATCTCTACTCCAAATAGCCTCATCAAAACTGAGCCCTGAAAGTCTAACACAGCTAATGACAGTGCAATTGGGCAACCTGTTCCCATGATATTTCTCAGCACTGTCACAGAAGAGAACAATGTATGAAGGGGAATATAACTGGAAGGACAATATATTTTATGGAAACAGAACGCAATTATTCAGCTCAAAATTAATGAGTTATCAGCCACAGTTGTTCCTTCATCACCAAGCTGTTCTTTTTTACTGACAGCAAGCAGAGAGGCCTTGGGCTTATGTCATATCTTAAAGAAGCTGCCATGTGTCTTTAAGGACCATAAAAGGCAGAACTGTGGTTTTATGTCTCAAGGCTGATGTCCATTTCCTATACATGATTAATGTGTTTTACAAACCTTTCTTTGGCCTCATAAATGGGAGTATATTTGTCAAAAAAAAAAAAAAAAAAAAAAAAAAAAAAAGTAAAAAAAAAAAACAAGTAANAAAAAAAAAAAAAGTCTGAAGAGCACAGAAGAATGAAAGGATGTGACTAAGATTTGGGAACAGATATTGCATCTTCCATTGATTTTGTTCATTTCTTTGTCTGGATTTTTCTTTCATGTGTTTAAAAGCTAGTGAAAAACAAATCAGGAATCTAATAAGGGTGTTTACCCATTTGCTTATATAGAAGTTTGTGAGAGTAAATTGCTGCAGAATGCCTTATATATTTCTGTGCTCTGTCCAATTCAGTTAAATAGTACTCCTTCAAACATGTTCATTGGTTTTTATAACTCTTGTTCTGTAATGCTCACTCATCAATATGTCAAATCAAACAAAAGTGGATTATGACCCGGTCAAATGGTTTGCAAAGATCATCTTTAAATATAAGGCATAAGAATTTCAAAAACTGGGAATAGATTTGTTGAATGCTTGGTATAGCTGACATTTGAAATTATTTAATTAATTACTAGTCACTTGTTTCAACTGACTTAAGTAACAGTGCTTTCTGAACTGAGACTAGAAATGTCTCCTTTTTAGCCACTCATCTTCAGCTGTCAACACGTACAGAAACAATTGTTACTGTCAGAACTGACATGAAACATCAGCCACAATCCTGAATTAACTTCCCTTTGGATGTCTCTCAAACTGCTTTCACAAATAGTGATCCAGTCTCTTTCTTAATTCCACAGACTTAGTTCCTGATTTTTTTTTTTTTTTGGAGGGGTATTTTGGTGTGGTTTTCTATTGATTTTTTTTTCTTTATTTATGGCATTGTATTTGCTATTCTCTCTATCATCTAGTCTGCATGACGTGTAAATTCATTTTTGAGCCTTGCAGAATGGGAAGAGAGGAGTTATGGCTCTGGTGAGGCTGTGAAAAGAAGGAAGGAATAGAAGCAGAATTAGTGCTTTGCTCAAGCAAGCATTAATTCCAGCCTTCTTTACTGTCTGAATTTATAGTGAATTCTTTACTGATGGTCTCATATGTTACTCTGTCTGTACTGAGACAAGGGGAGGGATGGTTCTTAACCCTGCCATCCTGCAGATGGGCTGTAATGAACCTGCATCAGGTGGTGCATCTGGCATGGGACATGGTTCCTTGCAAGGTTTAACTGCACCAAAGAAACCACTTAATGTGACCAAAGACAGCAAATCTTTTTTTATTTGCTAATCTTGGTCCAAAAGCCAGTAATGCCTAAATGTGGTTCAGCAACATGTGGCAAATTAATCTCTACCTCTTGTTAAGGTGTGACCCAGTACACATCCCCCTTCTGTTCCATCTGTAGCTGGGCCTTGGAAACTGGAAATCTAAATATGAGAGCAGGTAAGGAAAGGTGGTGCAGTCCCTGAGATGGAGACGGCATGGCACAACATACTTTCCCACAAGTTAAATGCTGCCAGAATGACCAACTTGCTTGTAGGGTTAAAAAAGGTTTAGTTTTTCTCATGATAACTTCAAGCTATCAACTCAATCTAGTGAGGTGATAACTGTGTCCTTAAATCTATACACAGAAAGGCCAGGGACTCTATTTTTTGCAACAAATCATATCTGAGCATGATAGCAAAGTTGTTTCTTTTCAGTTGTATAGAATGATATAGCCACAACTTGTGAGTGTAGTGGAAGTTTTTTCATAGATTTCTATGGCTTTTGGATTAAGAATGTGATATTTACTGGGCTAAATGACATAACATTCTGATATTTTAGAAGGAATTATTGTCAGTTAAATGGTAGCAAAAATCCAATGTGAATTGGTGTGTTTCTCAGCCCCTTTCTGACACCCTGATGGTTAAAGCAGGATATGTATGTGTATATAATTCACTGCTGGAATTTACCCACAAAAATACAAAGTACAAAAGGACAAAATACAAAGAACAAAATACATTTGCTCTTGAGAGAGATCCAGATGCATCTCAGACAACAAAACTAAATACCAATATTGCATAAGATGGCAAAGGAACTGGAGGAACATTTCATTCAGTCCATGTGTAACAATTTGGGGATTTTGTCCTCCCTGTCGTCACCTCTGCTGATGCTCATGCTTACTGAAAGCAAAGGGCTAGAATTTCACCTGGAGATATTTAACAGCTCTCAGATGAAGTACCTTTAAAGGAGCATCAGGCCTGATGGAACAACTGCTGTAAACTTCAGTGAGTGACAGAAGAACCAAAGCCTTTCATGATGGTAATGCAGGTTGCTGCCAGGCATTCACTACACACATATTACATAAACACATATAAAATTAGATTTTTTTACATATGCATGGTTTTTATATACATAGATCACACTTTAAATTAAACACATACAAATCATAGGTCAAGCTCGTAAGAGGAAACACTGAAGTCAGGGGAAGAAAACTGGGATACAGAGACTTTTAAAACTTATTTCTGCTTTAACCTACTTGGATGGTTCTCGGAACAGAATTTGCTTCAGTGAGAACAGTCAGGTGACTAATGGCTGCATTCCTAAGGAAAATATTTGAGAATAGAATGTTTTAATCAGTAAGTGAGCAATCTTTAGATATCTGAGTATATAACCAGAGAAAAAAAATGAAGCAACTATGATTTCTCAGGCACTGCATTTTTGTTTTTCATTTGGATGAACAAGCACACATACTTAAAGAACCCTTTGCCAACAGCAATAAAAGACTTTGTGCCAGACTGCTATTGCCTGTATTATAATGTTACATTGTGACTGGAGCTGCATTTCTTGTATTTGGTACTTCTATTTGTGCATTGTTAACTTTGGTTTGCTACAGTACTAGTGTACTCAGGGCTGCCAGATCCTTTCATTAATTTTAAAGTGAAAATATTAATTTTCACAAAGAAGTGATGCTTTGTGAATTCAAAATCTCAGCTATGCCTTATACACAATGGTTAGAGGAGAGAAAGAAGGGAGGAGACTGCTGCTAAGATTTTTTTTGTACCTATAGTTACTGTATGAATTGAATGAAGCTAATTAGAGGTCGGCATTCTGATGTCTGTTGTAAGTATAAGCCAGACACTTTTATGTAAAGAAAAACAATACTGAATAAGCAAATTTTTTTATATATAATTTTATTTTAAAATTTAAATTCACTTCTGAGTGGAGAAGGGTTTCAGCTGGCAGAAACAAACACAAATTTATTAATATCCATGGAATTTCTCTGCTTAACAGGGTTTACAACTGAGAAACCTATCCAGAACTTAAATGTCTATTGTCTTCTTTTCATAAGAAAGAAAAGCATATTTGTCCCTTTTTATCCCTTCTGACCAAAACGACAAAAACACAGAAACAATAAATCATTACCAATCTTTTCTCTAATAACCTAGGTCAGAGGTATGTTGTCCTACAGCTATTTCTCCTTAAATATGCCTAAAACCCTAGACACCAGAGAGCCCTTTGCACTTCTGGAGCCCATAGCTTGGCATTTCTTATAATTTGAGGTGCATTTGAGAATTAAAACTGGACTCATATTTCAGGGAATCCTACATCCCTACCCTCCTTGCAATATGAGAATGGCTGCATTTCCTGCAATAGCTTATCATCCTTTAGAAAGTTTCTTCGCTAATAGGTTGTTGCCTATTAGTGCCTGCCATCTGTTGGGCAATTTGCCTAGATTCCGTTTTGCAAGCAGCATTCCTGAATTTAGTCATGTTGCAATGTGCACTAATAGAGTAGATAGACACCTGTCACCCTTTTCCCCATGTTTAATGAGATAGGGTGGAAAGAGTCTTTGTGTTTTAATTTTTTCTATTCCTTTTAATAACTTCAATCTCTTTTTTTGCTTTGTCATTGTAAAACACAGAGAGGGTTCTGAGACTAAGCATCTAAATACATCCTTACATTTTTTTTTCTTAAGTTCTATTTATGTGTGGAAGGAGAGGGAAGGTGACTGCAATCAGAATTTTGAATTTGTCTTTTTTCTTCAAAAGCATGTCAGTATATTTAGAAATGTTTCTGGCTCTGTGATGCATCTGAGTAGCTCCTGGAGGATGCCCAGTAACCCTTTAAATTGGTGTAATAAGCTATGAAATACATGGTACCCTGTATGGTAACCTCTGCCATGACTGCAGTGAAATATGCCAAGGTGAGCATGCCATGTCCTTGCTAAGTAACTGGGAAAAGGGTACTGTGTACCAACAGCAGGACAAACCTTGTTGGAAATTCATCCCCTTTTATCTTTCTGGATAGTTTTTATCATACCATGCTCCTTTGATCTGGGAAAAGCAAGCAAACAAACAAACAAAAAAAACCATTTAAATGCCCTGGAAAAAATTAAACTTGGGGTTAGAGTGAAATGAAAATATATCAGGACTTTAGGGTTCTTACAAGGGGCAGCATGAAAGACAGAAGTGGGGTAGATGGAAGATAGAGGAGCACAAACTTATGGACTCCTGGCAGGACAGCTGTCCCAACCACTCTTTCTTCCATCAGCTAAAATGCTACTCTAAGTAGCAGTTTGTGCTGTAGGTTCTACAAACATAGCACTGCTCCCAGTGCAATGAGAATCCAGACTGGTCAAGAGGAAGACACAGTACTCACAGCTGACCTTTCGGAGCACTGTATGGAAAATGACTGACAGTTTTCATTTGGCTTAAATCTTCAAGGGATAACAGAGAGTGTAACAAAGTCATTTCTCATTCAGTCCCTATAGGGACATTAAATGTTTCATATTCAGTCAAAAGTTACTGAAGTTATAAAACTCATTACATTCTATTTTAATTATATCAATTTTATTTCCTTTTCTTTACTAGGTAGCAATTATTGGTGAATATATATATTCAAGTTAATCTGCATTTTCTTTCTAGTTTGAAATCTAATATGCAGTTGCATTAAAATTAGTCTGTTACCAAGAGAATACTACAATAAAAACTGATAATAATAAACTAATTATGTTTGGATTTAATATAAGTCCATATTAAATATATTATGTGTTTTCCCATAACCTCTTCCTTTCTTTGATATTTTTCTTTTCTCTTTTTGGTCCTGTTCACCAGTATAGCTCATTAACATGAAATCTTATAATTGCCTTCAGGGTGCAAAGTATGTATTACTGCATACAGTATGATTTCCCAAAAATTGGTCATATTTTAAAAAAAATCTATTCTGATACTTGTGGCTAAGCAATAAACCTCTAAAATGGAACATGGCCAAGAGGAGACAGGTAAGGGCAATGTGCCCATACAGCCCAAGGAGCAGCACAGACTGTGACTGACCAAAGTTGTCAAAAAGAATGTGACTTTTATCTCACCAAAAAAGGGAGAGGGGAAGGTGGCCTTGTTTGCATATAAACAACCCTCAACAGCTGAGTAGATCAACTGGGGGTGTAAATATTTCTCTCTGTGGTCATTAGAGTGGTTACATCTCTCTGAATTAGGCAAACCAGCACACACAGAGTGAATATAAAAACTGAGCTAATAGCAAAACAATTTTGAAGAGAGCAATGGCCTTGAGCTGGCTTCAACTCATGTATTCCTTTCTGGAAATTAGGAAGTGTCTGATGGTGAGCATACTACAGGGACTAGTAATGGAATCACATTACTATGTGGTTGAACTGAATAAAGCAATTAATATACATTTTGAGAAATGTAAAATATTTTTATTGTGTTAAACAACATACATTTACCACTGTTAAATCAGGAATCCTGTATTTTAATCAGTAAATTTTATATTACACCTTAGTATTATACAGTTTTTTAAACTTAACTTTTTTAGTGCTTTTATAAGAACAACAACACAGCCCTGCCTTTCTGTCTGTCCCTAGATGCTAAATATTCATTAGCACTCATTGGGACCATGCCTATAATAGTGTAACTTAAAGTCAAGGTATTATTCACCTTATTCAGAGAGAAGAGCTCAGAAAAAAAAAAAAAAAAAAAANNNAAAAAAAACCCCCCCCCCAAAAAAAAACCCCACAAAAATATAAAGACTGATAGAGCAAGTAAGTGCAATACCAAACCTTATGAGCTTCATGGCAAAGGTTGATGGGAGAGGTGTAAAGCTGCCTTCCCTTCCATGTACATATCCCTCATTCTCTCTTCCTGCAGAAGCCCTGGTCATTGCAAATTATCTTTTGTTCCTCCTGTGCCTGTGGTGTGACTGCCCATTGGAGTGAATGTGTGTCTGACTTAAGGGCCCATGGAAACCAGAAAGGCCCACTTCTTATCACCATTGTCTCTCTTGAAATTCAAGCTTATGAGGAACAGTTCTGAGGATAGTCATAGAAAGTACAACTAATTGGAAAGAGAAACTGATTAAACAGCCTTCCTTTAGTTTCATCAGTGAAATGCTTTGTAAGAAAGTTGACTTCAGAGATACATTATTTTGGGAAAAAGTTTTAAAAGTTCTTACAGTGTTGAAGTATCCCCTTTCACTATTTGAGAAAATTCTGCTGTATTTTTTAAGAAGTCACATTGAGTTTTAATATTTTCCTTCCATGTTTAACTATGTATCCTTTAATGTTTCTATATTAGATGAATAAAATGCTATATTATTTATTTTGTAAACACTTTGTACATATGATGTAGTCTAAAAGGATGAAAAATCTTGAAACGCTT
The DNA here is from genome assembly GCA_013396955.1 of Regulus satrapa. Taxonomy (NCBI): domain Eukaryota; kingdom Metazoa; phylum Chordata; class Aves; order Passeriformes; family Regulidae; genus Regulus; species Regulus satrapa. The sequence continues at coordinate 73,206 of VWZN01021642.1, read as the reverse complement.
TGATCTGGGCAAAACATTTACAGTGAAGCAAAATATAATGCCAGAGATAAGAAAATCTGCAGGGACAATACTGATAAATTGTTCACAAAAAGGAAATTTCCATACTCTGATATTCTCCTTTTTCAGACACAACTTGAGAACTCAGTCAAAATTGGTCAGAGTAGCTTGAGTAGCTGAATAAGAAGAAATTAAATTAAAAGTGCTATTAGGATTATACTGGTGTTTTAGGTCTCTATTATATCGCTAATGAGACCTATGGAAGAACTGTTAAATACTATCAAGATTTTAAAGTTAAGGATGTATCTGAAAAATAGGACATTGTATGACGCTCTCTTACTGAATCTTTTGCTGGGGTTCATTCTTTGCGCACTTCACAGTAGTTGAGAACATCTGGGTCCATTTGTTCCTCTGCCTTCTGTTTTGTCTGTAAACAACCTGAAGCAGGGTCTGTGCTACAACACGCTTTCGCACACAGAGTCAGGCATGGCTGGCCCTAGTTTGTGACTCGGGGCACACCAACACCAGCACAGGCTTGGCAAGAAGTGCCTTCCTTGGTTTGGCAAATCTGGTGTAGTGGTCCAGGTCTCTCAGGTGTGGAGGCATGATAGTCCTGGGCTTAGCATGTAGCATAGATGTAATTGGCATGTACAACTCACATGAGCAGCACTGTGCAAGTTCTGAAGGGGTCTCTGAGTTAAGAGGAAGCAAATTTTTGCTACACAAAAGACACATAGTCCCACCTCTAGTGTGGTTATAGAAAGAAGAGGAAATGTAATCACTTTACTGAATGTAATGTATAATCATCTTTCTTTTGCTCAATGAGAGGAATGCAATTACTTTGCTGAGCTTGGTGGACCTCATCTTTGGAGCCCATTGGAACACAGTTGAAGGTGCCGTCATTGGCCTCTTTCAAGGAAAGGAAGAAGAACAAATTTCCTGGCTCAGGGTCTGGCCATGGTCTTACCTGGCATGGGAAATCACTGATGGACACAAGGAACCCTAAACACTGACTTTTAGATTCTTTCCTTTTTAAATGTGCAAACTCTTTAACAGAAAAATGGTGGACATAATTTTGATACTGTTCTCACCTAGTGTAACCCAGACTTGTGTTTGTAAGTCTGTAGATACTCTAATGTAGTGCTAGGAATGCATCAGCTTTAATTATTTCTGAGTGTGGCTAGCTATATTAAATGGCTATCTCAATTTGTCATGAGGCTTAAAAAAATAGGTATTATGCCTTTAGATATAGTACCTATTCATTGTATTTCTAATTTTTCACTTTTAAAAAACCCACAGATTTTTCAAATCAGGAATAATTGGTTTTTACTTTAGAATAATAGTCTGAATTACTCCATAATTACACTGATGGAAAAAAGTAGTGAAGACTGTGGAAACTATAATTAAAGTACAACCTTAAAAGGATTGGAAGTTAATACCTCTGAATCAAAAGAGTCTTTCAGCCTGTAGCCTCCACAGTCTTTACCTTACAGCCATTAACCCTGAGAAGCAGTGTTAAAAGTACCCTGTTTTTATTCTGATGTACCTATGTCTAAATTCTTTTGAGTGCATGGCAGAGGTGCAGCTGTGAATGAATCTTGCAGCTTCCTCCCCAGAGGCTGTGACTGCCTCTGTGTATTGTGGTCAGTAGGTCATTCGTTGCAAAGCCACCTTCTGTCCAAATGACACAGCCACAAACTGACTGAAATGCCTCCCCTGCAGCAGTGAGGCTTCACATCTTCCTTGTGAAACCTCATCTATTTTTCTCAGGCCCTGATATAGCCTGGCACTGGAATAATGGTGCCTTTTCACAGGGGACAGAAACCTGGAGCTTTGAGGGGCAAGAGGAAAAAGGGTGCAAAATTCCCTTTCCTTCACTCCTCCTTGCCCTTACTGAACAGGTGCCAGGAGTCAGTTTAGGGAAGTGGTTTTGTAAAGGGAGAAACACGGAGAGGAACAGGATAGCAAAGCCCACAGAGTGACAATGTTTGGTTGCTTGTTAATTTATCATCACTCTTCTCCAGCCTTTTTCTGTGAATTTCCTATTTCAATGATAATGCTTCTGGATAATGTCAAAGCCTATTACACATCCTGTGAGCTACTGAGCACATTTCAGATACTGGATAATCAATACCTTTGATGGGAAAACATGGAAGGGCTTTAGTGAAAAGCCTTTTATCCAGGACCTTTTCTGTTATCTGACTGGTGTTATGATGAATGTCCCTTTTTTCATCCTGGAACAAGGTCTCAGAGGCTGCTGCTTATCCACTTTGAAAATACGATGGAGACTTTTTGCTACACACTCCAGTAGTATTGATCTCTCCATGTGTTTTCCAAGTAGTTGGTCCTTCCTACATTTCTCTAGCATTCTCTGGATATCAAGCTGCTAGCTCTGATCATAGCCTTAGCTATAGTGCACAGGGAAAAACCTGTTAGAGCATCTGAAGGGCAGACTGGAATCATACACAGAGTTGGAAATACATTATTTTGGCCACTGGAGGGCTCACAGTTTGTTCATCAGCTTTGTAGAGAAACAGGAAGAATGAGGAGGAAAAGTGAGTGAAGTGTCCAGTTCCAGGGACTGGTTACCTCTATGCATGGACGACAAAGTATCTCTAAAAAGTTTTACAAACTCAGTCTTTACTTCTCGTGTTATACTCCTGCATCCATTACATGAGTATGTCAGGAGGGAGACATGAGTCATATTGAGGTAATGTGCAGTTTTAAAAAACTTCTGTAGGAAATTACCTGCTGCTAAGTGGATCCTTCTGTGACCTGTTCTCCCATGCCGATATTGCTTCTGGGTCAGGAGCTTGAGCTATTTGCTGCATTACATTGTGAAGACATGTTTTGTGCAGGTAAAGGGTTTCTCAAGAGTCTTGAATCACTTGGACAATAAAGTCATTGGCAACTTGGTATTAGTGTTCTCTGCAGTCACCTGGAAAATTGCCTGGGAAAAGCTATTTTGGTATCTTGGTGCAATTCTTGCAGGGAAGAGCTATAATTGGTTTTTATTTGGCTGGAGGACACATGAGTATCCACATTTTGGCTGTAGTCCATTGCCCACCAACACAAGAGATAATTTTCTAGTGGTCTGTCATGCCATCTTGGTTTTGCTCTGGTGTTTCACATTGCATTTCTGGATCAATCAAAGTTTTGGTTTGGCTCAGACACAATTTTATGGCATCCAAGCAAAAATCCCACAGAAATATCTGACAGCCTGTGTAGTGGATGACATCCAACTAGATGTTTAAAATTACCATGAGCAGCAACAAACTCACCACAAAAATAGCAGAATGGAGAAAGCCTACTGTGATCAGGTTATTACATTTCTCTACCAGTCAGAAGTACTTTCTCTTTTTGGAGATGTTCAGCTGCCAAAGCCAGTGATACAGTCTGCTAGTAAGACTACTTTTAGGCTAATTGCTGCCATAAATTGTAGCTTATGATTCCAGTCCTCTTGAAGTCAACCCACATTTTTCCCGTGACATCAAGAAAAACAAACTTTGATTGCAGTGGTTACTATATCAACTTCCTCTTAATTTGAGTTGCACTCCCAAAATAATTTTTCTTTTTTATGATAATGTATATATAGATGTTAATCTGTTTGTGTAAGAAGCTATTAAAATATCTCCATATTCATCTCTGTCTATCAGTCCATGACAAGCATAAATGCGTTAATGCTGAGAGAGCTACAGTGGAATTCAATTAACTTATTAATAAGACATCAGGATGTTTTAGAGCCTGTTAGTGCTGTGCTTTGGGATATGATCCATACGCTGATAAATCTTCTGGAGCGTGTAGGCAGTGAGCAGAACACATGTCCTTGTCAGTAACTTTGTGACCATGGACAGAGAAATGCCTCTCCATTAACTACAAATGGCTGTTGCCATAGTTCTTGTTTTGTCAAGACTTCTAGTATAATCAAAGCTCACATCCCTTCATGTCCATGAGGCGACACAAGTCCTTTGAGGACACCTTCCTCTCCAGTGTTTTACCAGAGCATGGAGTTAGGGCTCTCATAGACTCTAATAAATTCAAATTGTGTGAGCTGTGTTTCAGACACAATCTCTGTTGTCACTGGTCCCGCCTGGACCTAAGCCAGATAAACTGGATTGGTCCCCTTGTCAAGTATGGAGAGCAAGGGGCAAGACACAGCTTGCACCCACACAGCTGAGCTCCCTCCTCACCCCAAAGGACATTGGCCTCTGCCATGGAGCCTCCTGGAAAGAATATCATGCTTTGGTGGTATCCTGAGCTGTGTCTGGGCATTCCCTGGAGGACTGCAAGCTGGATGAAACTGATTCAGGAGCCTGTTAATGTTGGAGAACACAGTGTCATGGGACAGAGCTTTAGGTTTCCTCTGGGCTTGTTTCATTCATTGCTGTAGATGTAGTTCCTGAAAAGTCAGTCCTTAGATCCATTTCCCAATACAGCATCTACAAGTTAGGTTTGCCTTCTTAACAAAAATGTTGTGAACTGCCTTATATGTGAAGGGTACAGCTTGGAGACTATGAGTTAGGACTAAGAATCCAAGTTCTAAAGATGGGAAACATTCCCTTTGTAAAGAATATGAAGAGCCCTATACCCTCCACCCAAACTAGCAGGGAAAGGTATGCACGTCTGTATTAAATTAAATGGAAATAAAGCTTCTTCTCCAGGTGTGCCCTGTTATGCACCTTAAAATATGCACTGAAATGTATTTCCACAGACAGAATGCTATCATAATTCTAATTAAATTAGAATTCTTTATGGAACAATAAGCTCGATGTCAGAAAAAAGCTGTTTCTCTTAAAAAAATTTAATCTTACTCTTTTGAGGGCATTGTGGAATGCAAGTTTCCTCACAAGATTTACTCATGAGAGGAGTAGTTATCGGGAATTAAATCAGCATAGCTTTGCATCATACAGGGAACCTGCCTAGGGTATTTTTGTGCAAGGACATAAATCACGTAATAGTTTCCACAAACATAATTCATATTTGGTCACTAGCCTTTGAGTTTAGAGAAAAAAGTCCCAGGGCAAATGTGAGAAGAAAATGGAAAGAAAATGTAGTAAAAATAATAGATCTGCCTGGGCAGATCAGGTAGTATTTAGCCATTCTCGAGTGGTTTCATTTCTAATGAAACCGATATTTCTTTAAGAGGGTTTACATTAATAGAGAACAATATTTTTAAGCATTTGAGAAGATAAACACCCAACTGGTGCTTCTTATAAAACCAGGGAATTTGTGGTTTTGTATCTAGAGTTTCCAAGCTATTGCTCTAGAACTACAGACCTTAATATCTATCTAGACTACTTACAATTACTTGTGAAAATGGAGAAGCAGTTCCTTAATTTCATAGAAGATGCAGTTTGGAATCTTGGAATAGTTCTAACAGCTTAAGCTTATAACTTCCGAAGAATTGTTCCCAAAAGATAAACAACTCCTATTCAATCACAAGTTAGCTGTTCAGGTTATTTATGTTTTCTGATGAGAACTGTAGGGCTTTTTAATAAGTTCATTAACTACACAGCAAGGGCCCGGTAGCTTGCTTTCTATAATTCAATTTGAAATTAATGAACTACAGTGTAATATATGGTAAGCAGGAAATGGACATTCTGATGATGCAAATAGGGTGAGTGGTTTGAATTTTTGTTGTTTTTTTGAAAAAATCTCTAACATAATGATTACCAGCCTCTACAGACACTTTAAAAAGTCATAGAATCATTTAGGTTGTAAAAGATTTCTAAGATTATCAAGTCCAACCTTTAGTGAGCACTGCTAATTCCACCATTAAACCATGGACATGAGCACCACATTTACATGTCTTTTAAACACCTCGAGGGATGGTGACACTACCACTACTGTGGACAGCCCATTTCAATGCTTGGCAATTCATTTGATAAAGAAACATTTCTTAATACTCAAACTAAACTTAAACTGGCACAACTTAAGGCCATTTCCTCTTGTCCTACGGCTTGCTACTTGGGAGAAGAGGCCATCATCCTCTGCTCACTACAACCTCCTTTCAGGGAGTTGTAGAGAGCAAAAAAGTCTCCCTGAGCCACCTTTTCTCCAGGCAAAATAAGTAACTCTCCTGAGCTGAATCAGTCATTAGAGTACTTTAGGCATCAGCTTTAATTTACAAATATTTTCTTCACTGCAGGTGTAGTTTGAGGACTTATGCTCTAGTCCCAAACCTACAGATAAAAGACCATTACACTAGAAATGCATCAACCATCCCTTATGCTTACCCAAACTGAAAGTCAGGTTTAAATAAATTTTAGAGCAAATTTAGTATAGAACAGGATGGCATTTGCTTGGAAAAGAAGCTGAATTTGTCTCACGACTGTTATTAAGAGAGAATCCCTAACTGATATGGAGGTTGAGAGAAAGCAGGGATTCAGGGGAGCTGGGACTCATTAGCTGCTCTATTATGCTCTTTGCAAAACAGGTTCAATAATACACAGAAACCAGGTCCTTTGTTTTAGCTGGTTGAATCAGTAGTGCTGAGACAAGCAATCCACCTCAGGGAATTTTGAGTATATTTGGGAAATATTCTTTTCTTTTTGCTTGAAATGCCACACAGTACATTTTGAACTTATGTTCTGCCAGGCATGAGCTCTGAATCCATATCCTACATCCCAAGAAAAGGATCTCACTAAGGATGCCCTGGGCAGCTCAGTGCCTTGTTGCTCTGTTGCTCGTCTCTTTCTTCGCAGCTTCTCCACAGTACTCTTCACATCACTTAGTTCCTAAAATATTTCTGCAACATATGAGAAATGGTGCAGTGTTAAGTTGGAACCTAATGAGGTTTGCCTCACCTTTGTCATGCCTCAATGGCAAAAAGCAAAGCAGAGTTTTAGAAATGCTGAGACAGAAAAATGGTTTGAATGAGTTTTTGATCTGTGATTGCAAGGAAAGACTAAACCTCAATGTGTACCAACAAAACAGCAGAAATACCCTGTTCCCACCAGCCCTCCTGATAGTACAGATGGGTTTTGGAAACAGTATGGTTAGAACAGTAGCTGTTATTTCCCTGATTCAGGCTGTGGGAGCTGGGTGCAGACCTTCCAGAAACGTACCTCTATGACTTGCCCCTCTTATTATCCCACTTACTGTTTCTTCACAATTACTTTTGTTGCCCTCCAGGCCTCTTCCCAAATAAGTAGCTCAAAAACCCTTTCTCTTTTCTCCACTGGTCCCACTTTCAATACATCTACACTTTAATGGGGTATTTCTCGCACTGTTATTGTGGTCATCCCAGTGTAGCCTGGTCTTGCTGAGGTGGTTTCCCCAGGCCTTGCCAGCTTCACTCTCTGAAGGTTCCTGGGGCTTCTCTCCAGTGTTGATGTAATTTGCTGTTCCTACTTATGCAAGCCTCCCTCACACACCAGTGATCTGTTGTACCCCCGGAGTTGGCTGACAGAGAGCCAACCCATGTCCCATGAGATGAAACAGCTATAGAAGTCATGGTGACTAGAAGGCCTGTCCCCCTAACTCAGTTCTCTGCGCCATTATGTTAATAACCCCAGCGATGTAATTTCCCTTCCCCACCCCAGTTCTACAACTTTCATCCCCTCCCATTTCCCCATTGACCCTTGCCCCTTACCACTCTGCCCCTAAACTCTGGTTGGTTGTAACACTTTTGTCCTGCCCATGCTCTACCTCAAACCCTCACCCCATTGGCCCTAAGACCCCCCCATGCCCTGCCTCCATTTAATGTAGTATATATACCCTTGAACATCCACCATGTTCATGCTCTGGCCCCTGGACCCCTTCAGAGTGTGCTCTCAATAAACTTCTCCTGAACTCCGTACAAGAATCCTTCCTGTTATTCCACTGACACTGTACGGTATCTGCAGCGAGTGGGTATAAGTCTGAGCCTGAGCTGTCCCTCTGCAGAGAGACGCTCTCGGGAAGGCAGTGGCATTGAGTGCTCTCCAGCCATGCTGCCACAGCCATCACTGCTTGTGATTTTGTCATTAGAATAGAAATGGAAGTATAATTTTTTTGTTATATCCAATGGGTTTTTACATGCTGCTGAATTTGTTTAATCTCAGGCCATGACCTAGACTTTGGCCTATCTGTTACCTGCTGGCCCAATACTCTCTACATGCTTTCAGAATAGTTTGGATTTTCAGACATTTTCCCTCCCTTTGATCTTGATGGGACTCTGAGCCAGCCAATCTTCGAACCCAAGGAACATTTATTGGAGATACACCATCCTTTCACTAATGATAATAGCTCTCATGTATAGACATGTCTGCAATGGATCCCTGAAGATGTTGCAGGAATCAGGAAAAATGTGGGATAAAGCTGGTGCCTTCACTGTTCTCCAGCACTGCTTAAAAGATCAGCTGGTAATGGTTAGTTACCTAGACCTGTTTTATGTACAAATACAAAAATCCTTAACTCCTGTATGGAGATCATGTCACTGACATAGCAGTTGTGTATGAACCAAATCCAACGTGTTTTGTAGGCTAGGGACCTCTGAATTCTGGGTATGTCTTGATAAGGCCTATAGGATATTTGGATCTTCTATTCAGGGGCATTTATGCACCATATGTGCAGTGTCTTTTGTCAGTGAGCTCCCCTGGATGAATCTGGCAGCTTCTTGGTTCCACATTCCTCATGCAAACAGAGCTGTCTCAAAAAATTACCTAAGTTTTGGAAATCAGGTTCAGTTGGCCAGATAAATGTTTTTCTTTCTTGTAAGAAAAACATAGTCCTCATTCTGATACAGAGTAGTCATATTGTTTTGAGTCAAAAAGCAAATGTTTTAGTGCATTAAAATAGGACTTTTGCCATGTTTTTTGCAGATTTCAATGGGTTTTCTATTCTCAAGGAGACAAGCAAAGGTATAACTCAAGATCAGATGGTTGCAACTTGGTGTTGGATGTTAACTAGGGAGATGATGAGTAGGACAGATTCTTAAGTAAGTTTAAAACCTTTGATGTTTTTGCAATACTAGTCAAGCCCTAAAAAATAAAATTATGGATTACAAATCATCTATGATGAAATTAAATGTATGAGTCATTCAACAACCTCATGATTCAGTTATAGCTGTCTTTGACAGACTTTTTTCTGGTATTTATCTCATTTGATTGCAAATTTCTCGACTTCTGGGGAAAAAGTCATTTTGTACTCCAAATGCCATTGAATCTGTAGGCAGAATTCCTTTAACTGTCATTGGGAACAGGATAACATTTGCAGTGGTTACTACAGCAAATTTTCTAATGAAAGATTATTACAGTCCCTTCTTAAGTATTCCTCATTTATGATAATTCAGATATAGCTGTTCATCTGCTTGCGAAGCTCTTAAATATCTTCAAATTCATCTCTGTCAATCAATGACAAAGTGAGCTGCATGAATACTAGGAAAATTACAAAGGATCAAATTAACTTATTAATAAGACAATGAAATATTTTATAGCCCAATGGCATTATGCTTTGGGACATGATGCATTCACTGATAAATCTTTTGGAGTGCTGAGCAGAAAATGGATTCCTTCTCAGTGATTCTGAAGTCACACTTAATCGGACAAAATCAGATATATAATTCTCAGCTGCTGCCTTGTGGGATACTGATGGTGGAAACTGCAGATAAGCAGAGATGAAGTATTTTGAAGTACTAGGCACTTTCAACTGAAATTTTACTTGATTAGAATGGAATTTGAGTCTAAACCCTTTAAGACACTGACTCCATTTTGATTTGTGTCTATAACTATCAGCTGCAGTAGAGATGCTCTTAAGGATATTCATGAGGCAGTTACCAAGACTTGAGTGAATCTTTGACAATACATAAATGCTTATAACTGATGGATCTCATAATAGACTGGTAATTCACACTGCTGAACACCCCACAGATGAGAAGGGTAATATTCATAACCTTTAAATCTAAGGACAGTGGAAGTTTGTCAATCTGTGCATGTTTTTATATGTAGTAATGTAACCAGTAGTCTTCTGTACCATGTGTTAATCCTAGATGCTCAGAAAATGTATTAATATTACAGAATACTGATAACTGACATCTTATTGTCTCTCTTATTTTTTGAGATCCTAGGTTTGCCTTCAAACTTTATTACCAAGATAGATCTGGAAGAACTAGTGCTAGTGTTCACAAATACCTGTGACTGAATTAGCTGTTGTTTGAGAGACTGGGCAGAGTGTTTTGGCCTTAGAAGGTTTTCTCAACTATCCACAATAGAAAAAGTGAAAAACATTATTTTGAAGGACTGGAGTGGGCAAGAGGTTGGGGAAGGCTACTTATACATACACAGACACATAAATACAGTATATTTATGTTTTATTAGTGGTATCCCTGCCAGATTGATTGGAAATTGGCACTTAATTCCTTGGTTTGATTGTTTTAATCTTTGAGTTCTTAGGGTGTTGAGTTTGTTTTTTTTATGCAAGGATACATAGGACTCTTGCTCCCTATCTGTTGGAAAGTATCAGTGACTACCTGTAGGCTTGGAGTAAAAGGAGTCAAAGTCTGTTTTCTGCCAGCAGGGTAGAGGACACATATCCATATGGTTAAACTTTTTCATAGAGCAGGCTGTCCCTGATAATGATTTTGGGGAATAATCCTTTGTTTAATGATGTCCTTGAATTGTGCCCAATACTACCTGGGACTGTGGTAGCTAACATGGGCAGTTTTATGCCTTTATTCTAACTGAATCACTGACTCTGTTCATAACATGGTAATCAATTCCATATAGGCTGATATGTTATTCCCATCCTGTTTAGTTTTTATTTTCATTAAGAATGAAAATAAGAATTTTAATATGTTCTATAGAAAAGCTTACAGTTTGTCTTTATGAAGGGAAGTTAATTAAGGGAGGAGGACATTCACTATTTTTTCCCCTGCAGTTCAAGAAGATAATTTATTTTTGAAAGTAATCTGTTTATATGAGAATATTTCTCAGAATTTTTGATGAAACAATAGTGCTCCTATATATAAGGCTTTACAAGTGCTTGTGCAGACAAAAGCTAGAGAATTGATTTGATTCTTGATTTGGCAAACTTCATAATGACTTGAGTAATCTCTTTTTCCTGATATCCAGTTATAGAATGCATGGGAGTAGTTCAAAGCTGTACCAAGGGATGTTCAGACTGCACATTGTGAAGGGTATTTTCACCCAGAGGGTGGTCAAACACTGGAACAGGTTTCCTATCCCATCAACCACGATGCCCCAAGCTTGTCAGTGTTTAAGAGGGATTTGGACAAAGCCCTGAGTAAAATGCTTTAACTTTTGGTTAGCCCTGCAGTGGTCAGGCAGCTGGATGAGGTGATCATGATAGTTTTCTTTTGATTGAAATATTCTGTATATGGTATGTTGTGCCGTGTCATGTTGATTTGTCTGCCCAGTAACATCCCCTCCAACCCCCTCCATACAAGTCTCTCAGTCCACACCTGCAATCTTTCCAGCAATTGTCCTGGACTCTCTTGTTCCTCTAATACCCACGTTGGATTGATAAAAATCTCTACCCTCTTGCACTCAACATGCCCAGACATAAAGTTCTGAGTTTTTGTTGTAATTACAAAATGGTTTGCTGATGATATAAAGGAAACAGTAAATATATTGCAAAGCCTGAAATACTTTAATGCATGCCTTTTTTTTTTCTTCTGCTAAGTGTTAAATGTTTTCTTTGTTTTTCTGAAACTTTTTTTTTAGAAGGAATGAAAGGACAAAGAATGCACATGAGACTTCTGGTCCTATAAATTCAAAGACAAGGCTTGCAAGGAGAAAGTTTTTAACTGTGGAGCTTTTTCAAGTTTTCCATATGCATTTTCTTTTGTAAAAAAGTGACCCAGTGCCAGAACTTCAGGCACTGTGAAGTGGATTAACAGTATTTAATCAATGTATCTGTTTTATTTTTCCTTAACAGAAGACCTGGCACTATGTTTCAAAGGCAAGAGTGATAATTTTAAAAACATAAAGTTTTATGTGTACCCATCCTCCTTTTATTAAAGAAGGTGCAAGTGTTACACAGGAGGTTTTTTTTTTTAAAAAAAAAAAAAGAAAAAAAGCGTACTTTGAAATTATTTTGCAAGTAGCTACTTACATTCCTTTTTTCTGCCTTTCTTTTAGCAGAAAGAACATGCATTCTGTGCCTGTTTTGAAAAAAGTTTGATCTGAAGAAGACTGAAATTTACTGTTTCACTCTTGATGACTATGATGTACTACCTGGATGCTTGATCCAAATACCATAAAGTGCCTTCATTACCTACCCCCATTCCTGTATTTCCCATCTTCTATTACTTAAAACATAGGAGCAGTGCTTGATCACCTCTGAACTGAAGCTGTGTGCTTATTGCCAGTTTCATAGCCACAGCTGGCTATCTGCTTTCCAGAAGGAAATTAAATGTGCATGAAAGAAAGGGAAAAATTAAGGTAGTTTAAATAAGGTATGTTTTCTCTATCTAGAAGTTTTACATACACAGAAATTGTCTGACTGGATCACGGTTCATGTCTGTTCAGCCCAGCATCCTGTCTCTAACAGCAAGCAGGACAGCCTGCCTCAGAGGAAGACATATGAAGCCCAGCATCCACAGACATGGCATAATCTGTTCCTCTGTGATGTCTCATTTTTACTCTTTGGAGACTTATGATGGGGTAATTACTGCAGTTCTGGATCTTGTGTTACTATGTAAACTTCAATTTCTTTGAATGCTTTTTTACTTACTTTCCCCCCACCCCCCCACCCCCCCTCTTGTCTGGGACAAAATAGATATAATTATATTTCCATGCAACCACAATTGAAAGGGAAATACAATTAAAATCCTTAACTATCTGCTGTGGACTTTTGAGATAGGTGAACAACAAGTTTTGTGAGGAGCATTGTGTAGCCCCTGAGACACAAGTGAATCAAGTGCAAGTGTTATGGCGGCTTTCTGTCACAGGTCTGGTGCTGGGACCATACTGGCAAGGGGACTTTAAGCGTGGTGTTGCCTTTTGAAGGAGGTGAGATAGCAGGTAAATGTGAGCCTGCTCCTGGAACAGCCTCCACTGAGTCCTGCAACATCCTCACCACAACCACCTCTGATGTGAGGAACCTGTGATGTGTCATGGGTCACAAAGTTTTCTGCCCCACCTTTAGATAGGTGGGCACACCCATGTGGAGTCACTGGTTTGTAGTACAGTGTCTTGTCTTTCTAAAAATCAAGTAAACATACCATATATGCTTGTTTCACATTAGAGAATTTCAGATTTTTAGAGTAATGTCATTTTATTTAACAGGCAGTCACAACTAACCTCCTCATTTCAAGAATGCAGAAATCACAGCTCTCTAGCTAATATTAGCCAAAGCGATCTGTTGTTTTGATAAGTCCTGCCAGAAGAGATTGAATAAAACTCCAAGGCATAGAAGCAGCCTGGACATATGAAGCACATGGGATTTTATTTCCCTTACTACAGGCTGTGAGGATTTTTTTCTTAAGACTGATGAACCGAGACGCATATATGTATCTTAAGCTACCTAAAGCCTTTGAAAACCACTGCTCAGTTGCTGATTAACTCAAGAGGGTTAAATGACTAAATTTCCACTGTTGCACATATACAAAGCAGCTTATGTGCTGATCCTGTTCCATATTTTATGAGCTTCTTGGATCCCTCACTCAAACAGCAATCCCAAACCTGGAGTTAATTCCCCTTGTCAGTCTCCCATAGTTCTTCTCAGAGCACCTCTCAAGTGGAGACTGTTCCCAGCATGCCAACTCATTGGCACAGCACTCTAGGCTTGCTGAAAGCTTGCTTCCTATTCAAAATTTCCACAAAGCTCTCAATGAATAGCCCTCTAAAACCAAGAGACCTAATTTTTTCTAGTTCACAGGAAGGTAAGCTCCTTTTAAAATTTCAGTCAAATCCATACTCTGTTCTCCAGATTACTTTTAGGCGAAGTAGGACAGGACTTGAAGCAGGCATCCTGCATTGAAGAACTACAAAGAACTCACAAAACATCAGGGGAGTAAAACAGAAACATGTACTTGGTCATACAAGGAGCAGAAAAAAGATAATTTATTTATTATCTCGAGGAAAATTCATGTAATATCTTATTATTTTAATCTGAATGCAGTTGATTTCACCTGCAGAATTGCATCTTTTTGACAACAGATTTGTAGGGGGAAAAAACCCCAAATACTTTTAAAACTTTTTTTCAGTTTTCCATAGCTGTGTTTTTGTTTTTCACAGTGTCAGTAAAATTAAAAAGTGTCTCCACCAAGTATTTCTGGCTCTACTGTGCATTTAATAGCTTCCATGGACTCCTATCTGTACTGAGAAATGAAAGGTGAGCTGCTGACTCTATTGGAAACATCACCTTGTTTGTAAAGCTGTATGATGGTCATTGCACAGAGGGTGAGAATTGCCCCATGATGTGTTATCCTGTCCACTTCCAAAAGAGAATTTCAGCATAGAGCTGTCCTTTCTTTTCCTCAGGGAGTCTTCTAAGCTTACAAAAGAAGTAAATATATTATAAAGCTCTGCACTGCTCATTTTAGTTCTATTCCAATGTCCAGTGACTTAGAGCTTCTGGCCGTAATAATTTATAATACATACTTATATTTCACCAATTTACAGGCATATAGCCTGTAGGCTACCTGTAAAGAAAACTGGTGTCTCAGCAGCAATGTGGATTGCATTCAACTGTGAGAAACAAAAGCAGGATTTGGGAAACTGTTAGGGAATAACAGTCTCCCTACTTCTGTTTTCCCATAGGTTAATCCCTGTCCCTCCCCTCTTGTCTTGTTTGCCTTTTTAGTCTGTTTGTTTTGTTGGTTAGCCAAGGGAAAAGTTTAGCTGCAATTTTATGCTCAGGTTCTTGTAAGGGGTAACAATTATTGTAAGTAAACACAGTTCATGGGAATACGTGGTTGTTATAAGGTCTGCTGATGTGCAGTTCAGCTCTTTAAATTAATACTCTCTAGTTTCACTTAATACTTTTTCCTTTCAGAGACAGGACAGCTAACCTCTTCCTTCTCCTCCCCACATTGATTTTTCCCTATAATTACATTGCCATCACAGTAGGAAACCTACTTGTGTTACCCTCATAATCCCATGTAATTCATGACTTTGGAGGAAGAGAAATTTCATGAAACCATCATCTGGAGGCTCAAGCCTGGAAAACATTTCCAGAAGCAGTTGAACCTGTAGACAGCAGATATAATGGTGTGAATGTGGAGCTGTCTGTATGGTGGTGCCAATGGGCTTTTTTTAACCTATCTCAGGCTCTGTATCTCATGCTGAATCTCCACTTGCTAGTAATATCAAAGTGTGGGTCTAATCCCTTTGTGGGCCATTCACTCGAGGTGGACTTGATGATGCACATGGGTCTCTTCAAAGTAGAACACTCTGTGACTGGGTGTAACCACATCTACTTTAGAGCACTGTCCAGTATGTCTGGTACCTCTTCTGCCTAGTCACTACTCCTTTCTTTTATAACCCTTTCTTTCCTTAGTTGTAATTTCTTTGTCTTTTCCAAATTCTCTTCTGAGGTCACCTTGTTCTCTTGACAGGGCAAAGAACAGTCCCCCAGCATCAGATCTCCATTTGTATTTTTCCCCTGGCACACTGTGGTAGGTCTGCTAATAAAAACATGACAGGTAGAACCAGGAATTATCTTTCAAAACATTGCTACAATTAAACTGAGGAGCCTCACACACTCACTAGTACAAAAAAATGCAAATGACCAGAAATCAAATCCTTTGGTGTTCTGAGTCATTCTATGAACACACAACCATGTAAAATGGATTTGACTGAGTAATAATGATGGCACATTTCAGAGGAAACCTGTCTGTCAATAACTAACCTGTTTCCAAGGGAGAACCTGGGCTGATGTTACCACAAAGTGCCCAAAAGTTGTGAAATTATCTACATGCACTGGTCCTTGATATTGTGATTACCAGCTTGTCACCTTTCTGGTGCAGGGACAGCCTGGGTGATCCTTAGCTGTGTACTGCTCATCAGTGAGGAGCTGCTTACTCAGTGAGGACAGCAGTGGATTAGATTTTAGAAGTCTATAAGCTCCCCTATCGTCCTAATGGCTGAGCTTCTTATTTTCTAAGGCATCCAGGTGTATGTGGGAGTCCCCAGATGTGAATTAAATTTGATACAGAGCAAGAATTCACCTCCTTGTGACCTCCAACAGAACATCATCCATGTTGAAAATGTTGTGCCAATGAATCAGGTCAGCAAGAAAAGGATTGATGGGATGGCATTTAGCAGCAATGACGCCAGGTTAGCAGGATAATTTTTTTTTTTTTTTTGCAACATTTGAAAACTGGAACACTTTATCATCTTTCCTCTAAAAATCACTGTTTTGTGGCAGGATTAATATTTTACTCTTGAAATGCATAAGCAGAATAACAGCTCTATGACTTTGGAATCTGATATGTCATCAGCATCAGCTGACATAAATCCTGAAAAACAGAACTATTTTGAAATTTGCAGTCCCGAGCTTGCCAGTTGAGAAATCACAGAAATCGTTTGTTTAAAACAATGGAATTGTAACTAGAATCTTAAGAGGCATTTGGTGAAGGAGGGTTTTTTGATATTATAAACACTGATACTCAAAAAATTTAGTTGTCAGTAAGTGAGGAAGAAAAACAAAACCCAGAATTCTTTACAAATTTTAATTACCGGAGAGATTTTGAAAATGTTCCAGGTCTTCCAAAGGACTAACTCAGGTAAAAGTGAAACATTCAACCTAAATTAAAACCAAAATATGTACGTGAATAATACAATTTTATATTAATGAAAGTGTCACATGCTTTTGAAAGACAGTATTTCCTAACACTTATGTGAAAGTTGGTTTGGATGGCACAGCACCATTTAAATTCACTTAGTGGTATATGCTAAAGTCAGCTTCTTAACTGCATGCTTCTGAGTTGAGGTTTTAATAGCTGTCACTGTGAGCACAATGTTGGAATACTCTGCTGTGGTGCTGGCTCCAGTGCACAGAGGTGTCAGGTTAACAGTGGATTTTATGCCTGGGCCTAGTTAGCAAAGCCAGCCTTCTGTTTCTTTTCAAGATAAACTACTAGCAGTTAATCTATCCAAGGTCTCTATCCATAAAAGACCACATAAAATTTCTAAGGTTTTGATTGCAGCCTAATTTGCTTCTATTAAGAAGTTCTTAATTTGCAGTCTTATGTTGCTGGGAAGGGTCTCTGCAGAATTGGCCTGTTTTTGTTGTGTTTACCTATAACTTTTACTGTTGACCACTGCCAGAGGGAGGTTAATGGGCTAATTGGATCTTAGCTTTGAAGCAATTCTGCTTTTTTTATGTTCCCAGAGTTCCTGTATTCATTTTATTAACATTGTCTTCTTGTAAATACATAGTTTGCAATCCCATAGTCCTTGTTTTTTTCAGAATCCTAGTTTCACAACAGGGAGGGTAAGATTTTGTTGCCTAAATATAGGAAGTTAGCATCATTTAAGCACAAAATGTATCCTTTCAGGCTTCCAGCTCCTGTTCCTGAAGGCTGCAGGTCTCCCAGACATGTCCCACTTCATGTGTTTTTAGGACACTCTTGGGTGTCCCACATTAGGAACCTGTAAAAAGGCAGCTGAATCCTGCCCAGACAGGTTTACACTGCTTTACATACATGTTCTACACTCTCTGGCACAATGAATCTCATATCCTGACTGGATATGTGGCCCTGGGTGCTATAAGCAATATAACATACTTCAAAAAACAGTCATAAATGTAAACTCAAGAAAGACCCCAGAGAGGTCAAATTGGTGCTATAAAGTATCTTTTTCTTGTCAGGATTTGGAAGAGGCAAATGCTTTGTAGGAAAAAAACTACATTTAAATTTCATACAATTTTGAAAACAAGATAAAAATTAGGTCAATGAAGGGTATTTTGATTGTCTGACTTCAAATGACTTTGTTTCCATTTTAAAATGTTACTTTATATGTATGTACACAGGATGACGTGTCCATTTGTCTATATTATATCTAAGTGTAATTTATGCCCACAATTCAAGAGGTAAAGTTGGAATGGAGCCTTTGCTTTCTGTTCTCAAGGAAGATTTACATCACCCTGGAGTAGATTTGCTTGCATTTAATTTTATGGGAAATTTTACAAAAAAGCTTTCTTTTTGTAACACAAATGATTTCATTGGAGGGCTGTTACTTGAGAAGAAGGTGAGGTCCAGTTTCTCATCAGCTTCATGGCTGTAGAATGAGTGATTTTTTTTTTTTTTATCCTAACAAAGCAACTTGTAGTGAGCAGCTAATTTTTCTAACACATACAATTTTAACATTAGGTAGAGCTCTCTTGAAAAGCTTAGGTGTTTCCCTCCGTGGTTGTCTGGACAATCACCAGCTGGGCAGTGAAAGGACTGAGAGCAGCCCTGCGTTCACCTGGACTTATGAGTTCTTGTAGATAAAAAGTTAAATACAAGCCAGCAATGTGTTCTTGCAACCAGACAGCCAACCCTATCCTGGGCCGCATCAAAAGTAGAGTGACCAGCAGGGCAAGGTAGTTGATTCTACCCTCCACTTCTCTCTTGTGAGACCGCCACTTGGAGTGCTCTGGAGTGTCCAGCTCTGGGGTCCTTAGCAACGAAAAAGTGTGGATCTGTTGGAGTGAGTCCAGAGGAGGCCATGAAGATGATCAGAAGGTTGGAGGCCCCTTCCATGGGGACAGGCTGAGAGAGTTGGGGCTGTTCAGCCTGGAGAATCTCCATAGCTCTGTGGAGATATTATTGCAGCCTTCCAGTACTAAAGAGGCTACAGGAGAACTGAAGAGGGATTTTTAACAGGGGCATGTAGTGACAAGACACAGGGAAATGGTTTTAGAATGAAAAGGGGTAGATACAAATTAGATATTGAGCATCCTGGTCTAGTGGAATATATGAAATATGTCCAGGAACATACCAGGGGTTGGAACTCCAGAAGATTTTTTAAAAGTCCCTTCAAACCCAAACCTTCTATGATTTTATGAGCCCTACATTCTGTACAGTACTATTGCAAGAGTACATTGAATTTTACTCTTAAAAAATGAGACTATTCAGTTCATCAACGTAAAAACATTCTTGACTAAAACCCTGTCCCATAACTTCAGCTTCTCTGCTTAACACAGATGAGAAAACATTATGTTAAAAATTTTACATGATGTCACCATGTCCACACTGAGTCTTAATGTTACCTGCTTTGGGAATGAAATAATTTTCACTCTCATCTGATTTTGCAATGACTATATTTGACCCATGCAAAAATAGTTAAGAACCACTGTCCAGATCCTAATTATCAACAGTAAGAGCAGTTCTATTTACTTTTAAAAGCTTAAAGGCAGTGACCATAAACATATACAAATAGATCAGACAGGTTTAATTTTAATGCAGATCTCATATTTTCCACATTTTTTGAGTGAAACTAATCTGTGAATACAGTTGGCAATAAATATATATATGAAATGATTCTCCAAATGTTCAACACAGGCAGCTTTCAGTTAATTCAAGTCTCAAGCAGCTTTTTTTTCCTTTTTTTTTTTTTTTGTGCTGCTGATTTTTAATGTGTTTTTTCAACAAATGTTGGTTTTTAAAGGGTTGTGTTGGTGTTTCTACTACCGATACAGTTCTATGAAAGCATATATGCAGGACAAAGGCTTAATTGGGTTGGCTGTTGTGTAAATATTCAAAGTGCTGTAGAGACTGTCATCAAGCTTTTATTGCCTGTAGAAAAGCAGCAGAAGGATAACCTTGTGATTAAACTAGTGGACTGTGACTCAGGATATCAGAGTTCAATTCCTTGATCTAAATGTATTGTAATACAAAAAAATCTAAACCTCATTCTTTAGTTTCCATTTACAGTTGTCTTTACCCATCATCCAGTTTCTTGGTTCAATCTCTTTGTGCCATATGAAGGAGGACAGTGGAGGTTAACAGTGAAAGGTTAACGCATTAGGGAGCATGCTTTGAAATCAAATGACCTGAATTATTGTTGCGTTGATTAGTATGCAAGAGATATTTTGTGCTAGACAGCATCATCCTAAAACAGCCTCATCTAAGTAAAAGGACATAGAAATATTCACCCCCTGGGCATTGTGAAATATTTTTAGATTCATTGGTATGGAACCAATATCCTCGGGATCTGGAATTGAATGTTCTTAATGCAAGGCAGAAGAAGCAAGTGCAGCACAATAACAAAATGTGACATGCCATTAGCAGAGTTCCAGTGATTCTTACGTTTCCTTGTTCTCCAAATAAATGTGCATTAGTAACAGAAATTTTCCTTTTAAGACCAAATGATTGAAAAGTAGTGACTACCAAGCCTAGACATCAATGATTTCAGGTGACATGATGGAGTCACCTGACAGAGCTGAGAAAAATCCTGTGTGTGCAGCAGTCAGAGATTTTCCAGTTGTAGCGTGTCACTGTTTTTTCTTACGGGTTAGTGAAAAAGTGAGGGAACAAGGACTGCCAGGGAGCAGACATGCTTGATAGCAGGGGAAGGGAAAGTCTTAGCTGAGGAAAAAGCAGCGTACCTGATTGCAGACAGGTAAGAGAGAAGAGGAAGAAATTTGAGTGGGATACTCATAGTGCTCATCATACTTTTTAGCTAGACAGGGTCTGAAGCAATTTGTAAAAGAGTGAATTTCATCTTCACTGGATAGAACAATAGCAGGCTGCCAAAAGGGGAAAAACAAAAAAAAAAGAGAGAGAGAAGAAAAAAAGGAGAAAAAATATTTGTGGAAGATAAAAGGAAAATGTGGAAAGATAGAAAACTAAATACTTGATCTTCCCCAAAGAAGCACAGTTTTAAGAGTCCTCTGACCTAAACTCTGATGACTTTGTATTGTCTTCTATTTGTTTAGAACAGGAATACTGAGGTTTTGGGTTTTTTGCTGTGTTCCCCCAGACTGATTTGTTTTATCCAGAAGTACTGGTCAAATCAAAAGCACTAACTCCTTTTCACCATCACCTCTTTAGACATTAATGACTACAACAATACCCCCTCAGCTTTCCAGAGAAATGAAACCTTGCACATCAGAGAATGACAGCTTATTTATTTTCTGCTGTTTCAACAGCTCAGTGAGCCTCAACAAAGTCACTCTTTGCTGTACCTGACTTCTTTCCTCTGCCTTAGCATGCCGAAAACCGCCCTCATTTTCGAAGAAATTTGGCTATGTGTCATAAATGGAGCTTTTTCTTTACAGGCATTGGAAAGAGACAAGAATTATCTGCATTTCTGCTCTTAGAAATGCCTCTTACCAGTATAGATAAGCTGCTGTACAACTGTCATGAAGGTTGGTAACACCATCTCCAATGTGTACTAGAGTTGCAACTGGTTCTGTAATATACAGAAACAAATAAGAATAACAACTTAAGAATTGAACAAGAACCTAGATAGAATTTATTAAAACTTCTTTTTGAAAAGGTTTAAAAAAAATTACTTCTCAAGCCTATTTTGAAGTTGTGGTGTGTGGGGGGGTTATTTTGTAATTTATTTTGTAATTTATTAATTTTCTTTGTTGGACTTAATTTTTTCTGTGGGTGTGGTGAGGGTTTTTTTGTTTCTTTTAGACCAATTATTCTCTTGATTCTTCTCTCAACTGACTATTTCCCAGAAGGCTTGGATGTGAAAGGGACCATAAACCATTGCTTTTCTTTGACACATGTCAGCTGTAATCCATAAAGTTTTATGCTTTTGAACAAAATAATTTATTAATTTACAGTCATGGCAAAGCAACTTGCAATTTCCTTAGCATTTGTGTGCCATGTGGTATTTTAGATGGATAAACCTTTTGTGAATATTTTAAAAGATTTAGTAAAACTGTAGGAACAAGAAAAATACATGTGCACATGTTTCTAGCCAAATGTATTGAAGTTTCACTAAACTAATCAAAAGTGGCACAAAACAGAAATCAAATTGGCGTCACAATGAAGAAAGAATCAATGATTTCAATGATTAAACTGTGAAACTAATAGTGCAGGTAATCTAATCAAATTATGATTTTGACACTATTTTAATTTAGGTTTTTTTTAATAATTGAGGAGGAACTAAATTTTTTTCATCTGTGATCTAGAGATAAAAATATTTATGGGGTAAAAGAAAAAAGTTCTCACAAGAAGGAAAAGTACTTAATCTAAGTGCAGCTTCTCTCTCTTAACTTTTCTCATCTGAATATTAGGTGAATGGCAAGTTTAAAATAGTAATGTAGTCCTTTTGGGAGTGACAAAGCGAAGGACAAAGCAGACATCTATTCTGCTTTTCTAATCTTAAAATTCAATTTATGGCAAGGTTAACTGCCCATTGGAAATCTCTCAGTTTGTGCAAAAAACATGTGCACGATCAGCTTGTTCTGGACAAGTATTTCAGGCATAAAAAAATTCTGATTTTGACATCTAACTTTTATTTAATTTTTATGGTTTGGTAAAATTGATCTGGGACTGAACATCTGTTCTAGACTTAGCCCTCTGACAACACAATTCAGAAAATACAAGTGATGAAGTCCCTTTGTTCATCTTAACAGAGCGGGACTAGATGAATGCCATTTGAATGTCTCCTCCTTAAATCTCAGTGCTACACATTACTGTGGTTCTTATTCCACCCCCTAAGTTTATAACAAAAGAACCTTTTCAAAGACTTCACACAGAGGTGATGGATAAATCATACACATTAGCTGCTTTTGAATAACACCATTTTAACCTGAAAAATCTATTAATTCTGTGCTGTTTACCTTAAGAAAATTATTTAAGACATTGTTTATGCATATGCTGACACATGCATATAATTGAAAAAATTAATAAGGAAGAAAAAATGAAGGCATTTGTCATCACACACAAAGAGACTGAATTTGACTTATTTTCTTCAGAACTTGTACTCCAACAGATGTTATTTTTTGTTATCTTTATGTAAACCACACATTTGTGTTCAGGCCTGATAAAACATTCAGGATGTCTGATCAGATGGCAGGTGACTCATGATGGCTTTACTAGTGACTCAAGCTCTTTCTTTTTCCCCGTTCTGTTTAAAGAAAGGTGGGCCAAATTGACTGTGATTTACAAGAAAGAGAAAGACCCTTTATTCTGGTGCAAAGTTTTCTTTATCAGGAGGCTGTCCTCCTGCAATATCCTGTGTGTACACCTGTGGCTTTTTAGCCAATTAGGTAGACATGAACCTTCATGGCTCATTCTCATAGAAGGAAATGTTTAATGCAAGACTAGGAATTCTATGACTTAATAGGCCTAATGTTTGAAAAACCGCAATATTGTTTATGGATATAAATACTTAGAATTTATAAGGGGAAGTCATGGTGTTGGCTGCCTGCCTTACCATGATGGATGCTGTAGAAGCAGTTAACAGAATCTCATTGTTTATGCAAATATTTAAAATCTGCACCTACAGAGAAGAATTTTCACATATTTAAAATTTATGCAGTTGGGTAATTAGTATTGAATAATATAGGGAAAGGCAGACTGTGATGTTGTTTAGCATTAGACTGGTAAGCATTAGGTATTTGAGATCCTTTTTAAGGTTCCTTCCACAATCTGTAGAGAGTGATAAAGAACTCTACAGGGCAATTTGTCCTGCCTGATTTAGACATCTCTCTTATGTGGTATACATTTTCATCTAAAGGAATCTATATTTGTAAACTGTGGAGTTGGTCTAGATAATTAGCTTAGGCTTGATAGTTTTTTTTGTTTTTTTTTTTTTTTTAAATGGCAAATATATCCAAGAGTTTCTGGCAAAGGCTTCTTCTAATTTTTCAAACATGTATTACTCTCACTGAATGTTCCCAGGCATAATTCAAACCTCATCTCACTTTCCTTACTGATGAACCCAAGTCTGTTCAGGCATCTATACTGCAGACATGTAGTCTTTCAGTAGCCTAGACACTGATTCCTAGTGCCATCTGAAATGCCCCAGGGTATTCCATGTGGCTCTGAGCAGTGCTCCTGTAGCTTGTGTCATTCTGTCAGCATTTTGTGGATGATTTGGACACTCCATAGTGTTGCAAATTGCACCATATGTTTGGGCAACTGAACAGAGCCTGTAGGGTGGAAGTCAGATCCAGATTAAGACATTTAAACTCAGATGCCTGCATGTAGGTGTTTACCTGCGAGTTAAGTGCCTAGCCTCCTGCTTTAGTCAATGAAAATTTAATCACTACACTGGAGCCTGAAAAGCAACTCTGCAGACCCTCTGGCTTTAGCCAGACTTAGGATAAATTGAATTGCTCTAGACTGTACTTCCCATATTGACAAGGGACTCAAAACCCGTGGCTGGAAGCCAGACAGAAAGCTTAAGGGCATCTCAGATGATGCTAGAAGCTTGTGTGAGGGCAAATTAATTGAGTTATTCTGTGCTGCTATAATAGGAGCTTGGACACTGCTATACATGGAGACACTGAAATGTAAGCATATTACGTTAGTAGTAGTTTTATCTCAAACTGAATCACACCTTGAGGTTGGAAGAGATGTCCTGTGCTTGATATCTGATTACAGTTATTAGATATTTCACCTTTTTTTATTATGAACAGAGAATTGTGTATGCAGAAACATAATTTGTATGGTTTCAGACAGGATGGGCTGGTAAATTACTGGCAGAGCTGGGGTTTATGTGACTCAGGGAACAAGACACAGACTTCTGAAACAGTAGACAAAAAAATCTAATAGACATCAACACAAGCAGAAATGACAGCATGAAGCTGAAGGCAATTACCGACTTGAAAAAAATATATGAATTTAGTGACTGAACTTGATGAGGCAGACCCAGCAAAGTCTGTGAGCGGCAGACAGATTGATGCAGATGAATGGTGTGATGACTCTGTGTCGGCAGGAAATACTGAACAAAGAGATCAGGAGGTGGAGAAAAAATCCAAGTAGAAATAAATCAGGAAAAGTTATTTTAAAAAGGAGAAAGGTGCCAATTTTGACAGAGTGTGGGTAGAGAAAACTCTATGGACTAACTCTATGAAACAAACAATAATCTCTCATTTATAACCTTTAGCTCATGCACTGTAAAAAACATTTCCTGTACCCAAATACATAGATCTCCATGTTTATTGCCAATGGTTTTGTTGCTTATGAAAATTCTGGCAACGGAGGTTGACAAATGCAATTAGCAAATATAGCATAGACTGCTTTATATCAAATATTTTGAGAAAATTGCCCTTGGGGTTAGTGGGGAGAGTCTTGGCTCCCACTATTTAAGCTGACTGGGAAAGAATGAAGGAGGTGAAAATAATGCCAGTCCACAATAACGACCCGTCGGGAGTGCCGTATGCTCCATACCATGTGCTGTCAGGGAACCTTTAATTCCAAGGAAATATGGATATTCATTTATGTCTTGCATGTGTCAGACACATTGGAGCTGACATTAAAAAATCAAGCTAGGCAAGTGCTGTAGTGTTACATCTTACATTTAAATCATTGTGCTGGCAATAATTTTTTATTTGAGCCTATTGGGGTGTGAAAAATGTCTGGCCAGAAAACTCTCCCATGTCAAGGCTCTATTAATAAAAGGAGATGGTATGGTGACTAAGCCTGACAAATTCTGTGCTTTGGTGTTTTGTTGTGAGGGGATTTTTTTGAAGTGAGAGGAGAGTTAGGATTTTTTGAGGGACTACTTCATAGTTCTTGCCAAAGAACCTAAAAGAGAGCAAATCTTTTTAGGAAGGAAAGCGGGGAATTAATTCACATGGTAGTGTCACAACTTCAGTGCTGGGAGAAAGTGTAGAAAATACTTAATTTATTACTTATTAGTAATACATTTATTATTAAATTTATTACTTTATTATTATTTATTCATGCTTTGCTTGAGAATTTCCTATGCTAGGAAACCACTCATGAGAACCCTGCACACCTTTCCAGCACAGGAAAGGGCATTATCATCCAACCCATAGATTTATGGTGGGATGTTCTCCACAGCCATCTAGAATGGTCATAGCCACTTAGATTTTACAGTACTACCTTCAGTTCTAGGTTGAATCCTCCAATGTCTTGTGCCAGATTTTGTAGAAGTACACCTAGCGTGTTATAACCCAGCTCAACAATTAGTGAGAAAAAGGCAGGTTTATTGCAGAAACAGTTAAGAAACTGTGGTATGGAGAAATAATTTTCTTGGACCCTGGCCTAAATCTACATCACAGAAAAAAACAAAACATGATATGTCATAGTTGAGTGTAATCACTAAGATGTTTCTCATCATTAGGTAATATGGATGCATTGCATTGGCAAATCAGTATGTCTAAGGTCTCATCAGTCATGGTTACCTTACCTGTGATCTTGTCTTCACAAGATGCTGCTGCTCAGCTGTTAACATCTGTCCCACTGAGAGGAGATTAGGGCTCCTTTGTAGGACACTAGCTGGACTGATTCTCATGCTCATACCACCTTTTGGTTTTGCTGATGGAGAAGATGTTGCACTGTTATCCCATGTATTGGCAGGACTAACTACCGACCTTTATGTTTTCCATCGGCAGGTGCCCATTCTTATCATCCATAGTGCACAACCCTGTCCCAGCCGTGCAGAGGTACATGGGTTATCATCTCTATTGATGGACGGATGTGCTGGTTTGACATAAATCCAGCCCACAGAGGTGAGGGATGCTAACAAGCCAATTAGAAAGAGGGACACGCCACTGTGAATACACATGTTAAAGGTAAAAAAAAAAAAGGCAGCAGGGCATTGCACAGGCAAGCTGTCCTGTGCAATGCCATGCACACTGGCACATGGAAATTCTCCATACATGATCCAGAGGTGAAGGGATCTATGTATCGGTATTATTTGCATGTCCATGACTCCTGCTGTTGATGTGGTTCAGGACCACAGGAATTCTGTATATGTGCGTCCATTTTAAGACATAGGCTCTGTAATGACAGGAGCCTCTATGAGCTCACATTTACCTGATGGCATAATTTACTTCAGAGCAAAATCTGGGGTTTTAGTCCCTGCCAATTCAAAGAATGGAGGGGAGCAGGTCTAAGAGCACTAAAATGGGAATGCTCCAAAATGTCTTCCACAACCCCCTGTAAAACTGGGAGTCTTTTAAACCCTCCTGTTCTTTTCTAGAGGACCTCCAGAGGTCCAGGTATTCCAACAGGAATACCTCCTTGTATGTATACGTTTGTTTCATTTTGGTTTTTTTATTAATATTAGTCTAATTTTGTGTAGAAGTTTGCGGCCATGTAATTCTAGTAATGACTAATAATGACAAGAATTACAGTGTGCAAACAAGTGTTGTACAAAAGACGTGCAGTTACTGACTAGTGACCACATTTGTTCAAACATGGAATATTTCTTGCTATTTACTAATACATACTTTTTACATATCCCTTTTTTTTCCCGTTGGAAATTTAGCTCAGCTAAATTTCAGTCTGCAGGGACTTTGTAGATAGGCACACAGTTATCTTTTAACTTTTTTTAAAAATTCTGTTTTGCTCATGATGTATGGCTCAGCTGGTTATTGTGAAGGAAGTGTCTCAGACTTTTGCACAGGCTTTTTTTCCAAGAGCATGCCTTTTTGTTACTGTTATTGACATGAACTGGTGTGTATTTCAGCACCTAATTGGTGGCTTAATACAGCTTCATTATTCAGTACCATGCAATTCTGAGATTCACTTTGGCTGCATAGAGGAAAATGGGAATACTTGGGACTGCATGTCATTCTTATATCAATAATAAGTGGAAGCTACAGCACTAAGGTCTTAAAACAAAAGGATGACACATGAGGCAGCTTTGTTTTCTCATATCATTCCTTGAACTGTCATGAAATCGTGTGTTGTGTGTGTATGGGAGATATTGCAAAAGCAATTGAGGTTCTTGATCCATGCACTTCCCTATTGATCTTCCTGACACAGGAAGCAGGAAGAAAATAGGATGCTCTACCTCTCTGAATATCCTCTGGAGGAGGAATATAAAAAAGCTCACATCTTTCTCAGTTAAAAACTTCTGTTTTCTTTGTAAAGATTTAGCATTAGATTTCCACTTGTGTGCTTTAAGGAAAGGTCCTAGGTGAATTCAGAGTGATTGCTCTTCTTCAATGGGGTATTCTATTTACAAGTCCAATTTGACCCTTGACATAATTTTGCAAGTCAAATAGAAAGCATATCCTCTGCAAGCCTTCCCTCTGCATAACACAATCAATATTCTTTAATTAAAGGATGATACTATTGATTCTAATTAAACAAAATTGCCTACCTCATTCATTTACAGTTCATACGTGTTCCTAGAGACAATATGATTTAGTGCTCTTAATACTGCTTTCCATATACAAGGGAAACATACTTATTTAAAAAAAAAAAAAAAAAAAAAAACCACCTTAACTCCAGCACCTGATGCTGCACATGCCATTTTTCTTTTAATGAATGGACAATTGGATGTATGTAAACATAACTTTAAAGTAATACATTATTTACATAGGGTAATACAAATGTGCAAATATTGGGTTTTGGAAAATTGAATTTAAAAATGTTGAAATCATTAGATTACTGAAAAAACCTCTGCAGCTATTAATGACACACTTTAACACATCTTGGAGATAATATTTTTCACCCCAAATAATTTGTCAGGAAATCATTTCTGTGAGATGTGTGCATGTATTATACTCTGAGGTGTGCTAAAGGGAAAGCTTTGTGAGCATATTTATCATTGCATTTGAAAATAAATGGTTATATTGACACAACATGAAATTTAATGTAAACCATGGATGATTATTTATATTCTTCTATCATGACAGGAACCAGAGTGTTACCTTTGATTCTCTGAAAAACTACATTTTAATTTTCATTGAATGATAATTTAAAGAGAGAAATTTAAATTCACTATATATGTGAATATCTGAGTCTTAACCCCTAGGATTGATATGACCTTGGATTGCTTTGCTTAATTACACCTTTTTATGTTTTCTTTTTCTTTCCTAGGAAGTATTTCTGGTATTTCCTAGGAAGCCATTAGACAGTAATTAGAATATTATGATACGGGCTGAAAAATATCTTACCTAGGGGCTCCATGTATAGTTTTGCAGAGGAGATATACTGTGTATCAAAGACCTGTGAGAATAATGGATTTGAAAGACATTAAGAATAGAGCACTTATGAGAAAATTTAAAATGAAATAAAATACCTCAAAGCAGTGAACAGCCTACTGCCATTTAATGAAAGCAGCAAGGATTGTAAGTGTTAGCTCGTGTACTTGATTTATTTCTGAGATAGACCTAATCTGATTTATTTTCTAAGTAACACATCAGATAGGCTGAAAAGAATGGCTGTGGTATAATCTACATGGAAAATTTCAGCAAATTGCAAATTTCAGCAAATTCAACCAATAATGTTTTGCTGATATATAATATTTTTCTGACACCCGTTGAGGTCACCTTCTGAATCTTTTGCTTGTGGACAGAGAAGTACATGGCACAAGACAGTAGATGATGTGATGACTGGAATTGTCTTGGGTGCGGTGATTGGGAAATGATGGAGTTACAGATCCTCACGTAAGGATGGGGATGAGCAGAACTGCAGCCTTGGACTTCCAGAGGGCAAATTTTGGTCTATGTAGGAGACTGGTTGAGAGTGTTCTTTGGGAGGTAGCCCTGAGAGGGAAAGTCCAGGACGGTTGAGAGTACTGGTCAGCAGTGGCTGAATGTGAGCCAGCAGAGTGCCCAGGTGGCCAAGAAGGCCAATGGCATCCTGGCCTGGATCAGCAGTGGTGTGGCCAGCAGGACTAGAGATGTGATTGTCCTCTGTACTGGGCACTGGTGAGGCTACACCTCCAAACCTGTGTTCATTTCTGGACTCCTCACTGCAAGAAGGACATCAAAGGGCTGGAGAGTGTTCAGAGAAGGGCAGCTGAGCTGAGGGAGGATCTGGAGGCCAGAGCTGATGAGGAGTGGCTGAGAGAACTGGGGTTGTTTAGCCTGGGGAAAAAGAAGGCTCAGGGGGACCATGTTGCTCACTACACCTATCTGGGAGGAGAGTATGGACAGGTGGGGTACCAGCCTCATCCCCCAGGCAACAAGAAGAAATGGTCTCAGGCTGTGCTGGGGGGGTTTAGAGTAGATACCAGGAAAAATGTCTTCACACAAAAAGGTTGTTAGTCCCTGGAACAGTGGGTTGAGTTATAACTGCTGAAAATATTTAAAAGAGGAGTAGATGTGGTATTTAGTGATATATTTTACTGGTGACTTGGCAGTTGCTGGGTTAGCAGTTGGACTCAATGTTCTTGGATGTGTTTTCCTACCAAAATTATTCTATGATTTGTAGCAACACAATCACCAAGGGTAGGAAATATTATGGCAAAGATTTTGGCATAGATTTTTTGACAGATACATGGGATACTGAAATCTTGCCAAAAGTACTGTTTCCATACCAGTGAAAATGGGAAATTGTTTTTTTACAAGCCTGCTTGAGTTACTGATTGTTTGAAATAAGCTTTGATCTAATAGCTAATTTTGCTGAGGGCAAAACTAATAGCTGTCTAGTAGTCAATGAACTACAGATGAATATGTTTACTGGAGCTAACCATTCAGTGAGGGAGTGTGGGTGATTTTAAGATATATGCCCTTTTATTTTAAAAGAAAACTAAAGAAAATGAAAAGCTATATAATACAGTTAGCATATTCAAGCTGCTACATTGTTGCAAAAAACAATATTTTGAAGTCTCTCTTCAAGCTATAAACCTGCAGGGGTGTATTTTGATAATAAGATACTGGAGACCTGCCAATATTGTCAAAAGTGATTAATCTATATAGCTACTGCTGTTCTTTGGGATGTTGAATGGATAAATAGAAGAAGTAAACAGAGTTTTGAATGATAAAGGATTTTTGGGCACTAAAGTTGAAATAACCATGCTTAGAGGCCATGATTAGTTCTGTCTGAGAGTTCTGGCAGGCTAGCAAGGGACTGTTTGACTGAGCAGGACTGATAGGAGCACTGGGTTTAACAGATTAAATAAGTCAAATAAGTCATGGCTTAGCAGCATGGTGCAACACACCCAGTGCATCTTAATTCTTTCTCCGAGACATTACTTTTTCTATACCTTCCAGTAAGGGAAAACTTCATTTTCTTGGTCTGTGCCAACCCTCAGTGATACAAGGGATGGTCTGGGAGCGTGGACTTCAGTCATGACAGTGCCAAAGCTCTTGCCAGCAGTTAGTTAGGAAGAATAATCATGCACCAGTGCTTGAAACTGTATGTTCATCCTGTTTATTTGTTTTTAACATAGGAATAATCAAGGTTATCATCCTCTCTTTGCAGTTTTGTCACTTACTTAAATCAGACAGTAAAGGTAGACTCTGTTCCCTGCAGTACCATGGGTAAATTCAAAGAACAATAGATAATGTGAAGCTACTGAAGAGCTGAAAAACAGGGAGCTATTACCAAGAGATCAAGATAAGGGGTAAGGTACCTTGTTATATTACATCATGAATCTGCAAGTTTCTGCTTATATATAGTCAAATTGTGTCCCCAGATATAGATAACTGAGATAAGCCTTTACACAGGTACAGAGAAGCACAGAAAATAAACTGTTTGGTACCTGAAGAGTAATAGCATCCCTACAGAAAGTGAGAGCATTGGTTTGGAGGAGACAGTGGCATGAAGTAAATCAAACCCATTTGGCTGATGGATACATTTTGCAGCATAATATGTACCTTATCTTCAATTCCACCTATTCTCTTGTTGGGAATTAGTTTAAAAAAACAGTCAATTATAGCATCTTGATTTCCAGCCAAAACTAAATTAAAAAAAAAAAAAAAAAGGATGTAGGTAACTCATAGTTACTATATGATGATGAGTCAGCTTAGCAGGTGCTCTGGATATCTGACATGAGAGAAAATAATGGTTATTGTGGAGAGGCAATGATAGTATTGACAGGAGCATGGATGCATTTCAGAACAAAAAAAGAAGCAGATTGAGACATCCATGATGATGACAGAACCAGTGATTTTTAAAAACTTTTTCAATGAGGGTCACTGCATTTTTGCCGCTGGAAGGCTGGTGGTAGACTGAATAGTACCTGTGGTTACTAGTACATCAGTGGTACCTGATGTTATTTTTGATAACCTGGACCAAATGTTTATATGGAACCAGACTGTGACAATTAGAGGACAATTTGGGTAGATAAAAAAAAAAAGTTCAGTCATAAAAATAATATGCCAAGCAACTGGGCTAGGAAAAATTCTGTTATATTTATTATTAATTCAAAAACTTTGAACTTGTTATTCATCTGTAGATTCATTGTATTAAATCACTCTGCAGTTTATACGTGGATTTATAGGCTTGACTTGCCCTGGCAGGCATGAAGAAGAAGAAAAATCTGCCAGGGGCAATTTTATCCTCTATTTTCTGGAAAGTACAGATAATGTGTGTGCCTAAAGCTTAATGGGAGAGTATGAAAGAGATCAGGTTTCAGACTCACTCACTCACTGTTTACACTGGTGAAAATGGGCTGTGCCAATCCATTCCATCATGTGCTTATACTCCTTTGTGATACACTGGGCAGAACTAGGTTGTCTTCTGCACAATACCTGACACACAGCTTGATCTAGTCAGTGACATCCCTGATTGAAGCAGAGAGGTTGAAATTATGTGTTTAAAGTCCCTTCCAACCCAGACAATTCTGCAATTCTGATTCTATGAATACTTGGAAAGTGCATCCTCACTGTACCCTGAAACAGAGCACACCAAGGATATCCCATGGAGACTTTGGTGGAATTCTCAATGTCAGGTTTTATTTTGGAACAAGTTGTGAGGATGACCCATGAAAAACCCCTTGCTTTATGTCTCCTCCACATCTTGACAGGGCTATTTTCTCCCAAACTTTTCAGTGGTTTTCCATTTTCTGTGGGTACTGCAGTCTTCCTTATGCCTGGGTCTCTCTTCTTCTGTGTCCTTCATGCCTTATCCAGAAACTCATAATTTTGTTCTGTTTCAGAATCCTCAGGTACTCTTTGGAAGAGTGCCTTTGTCTTTTCTTCCCAAAAGGTGACAAATGCCCCAGGGTGAAGTACCAAAATATGCTCCTAGTCTACACCAAGCAACAAAGTGCTGCAAACCAGAAAAACACATCCACCTTCTGTCATGATACATAGATATGTGTTTGTGCAACTCATACACGATATAAGAGAAAAGATATTATATCACATTCCAAACGGATTGGGTGCAACTAGCTAAAGGAAAATGTACGGAAATGTGTGCTAATATTTATGAGCTATCTGACTTTCTATACAGTCTCCATATATACTGTTGCTCTAAATAGAAAAACTGCCTGAGGAGTCTAGATTTTATCTACACTGTGTATATCTCAATGTCTCTTGTCCTTTTTGG
This sequence comes from Regulus satrapa, assembly GCA_013396955.1. Lineage (NCBI taxonomy): Eukaryota > Metazoa > Chordata > Aves > Passeriformes > Regulidae > Regulus > Regulus satrapa. Next base: position 39,944 of record VWZN01021642.1, on the reverse strand, counting down.
GATAAGATGTAGGTGTGCACCACATCTCTGTGAATCCTGGTTTCCTTTAGTGATCAGGTTTTGCATGTATGCTGGAATAGAAGACAATTTTGGGAAGAAACTTTTAACTACTCGTAATATAAATCAAAATGTAAACAATATGATGCTGTTTTGTTCTGGATTTTTTTTTGGGGGGGTGGCTTTGTTTTGGGGTTTTTTGGCTTTTTTTTTTTTTTAAGCAAGAACCTTTGTGTTATTTTTGGAATGCATTGCACTAATTTGGTCTGCTGTATAACTCCTTGATTTCAGAACTGTAGCATGTAGCAAACTGTCCTATTTTTTCCAGCCAAGTGTTGAATTCCACCATTTTATGATTTTTTCACTTTTTCTCTAAGGGTGATGATTTTCTACTTGGCTTTTCAAGAAACCGTTTTGACTTCAATACAACAGCTGATGACCTAGGATAAACTTCCAGTCATGTTCTATGTTGGTAATTTCAAGGGCTGTTAAAAAAAATAAAAATCTAACCAACATCTTTTTGTTTTACGTGACACTCAGAACAGGAACTGAGATTTACACTTACATTTCCCATGGATCAGTTGAACTGCTTTATACTCCAGGCTAAGATACCAGTATCTCTCAGTGCTTTCTCCTTTCCATGCCTACATGTAACTTGCACCATCATTCACTCACCTCTACTCTCTGTTCCCATCCCCGTATCTTGGGAGATGCAAAAGGAAAAGTGGTTTCCTTTACCTCAACTGTGTTGGGTTGAGAGATTCACCCATTTTTTTCCTATGTGTTTCAGGGTGGAATAGAACCTGTCAGAATATGTCCTTATTTTTTGCTTTTCAGACCCTAGATGTCTCTAATACTGTAAAAAAATAAGGGAAAAAAAAGGCATTTGAACCCTGGTTAATAAGAAAAGCAAAGCTGGAAGTTGGTAGTTGTTGAAACTGTCTCTTTGTACCACAGTTCATTCCTCTTTCCCCTTATAAATTATTCTTACTTTAAAAAATAGGTGCTCATCTTTATCTCATGACAGTTGCATACTTCTTTCCCCTTATTACCAAAGGCAAAATATTAATATACTAATTTGTCAAATGTCCTTCTTATCTACTAAATTTCCATCTGAGAAATAGGTAGTCAGGTCTCACACCTGTGGTCTTGCCTTCATTTTTGAAATGGGGCTTGTACTTTGCAAGGGATCTGAAATTACTTTCCTGTCCAAATCCAGTGGTATCCCACCAATGTTAGCACAGTCAAATGCTTGCATATAGAAGCTCCTAAGTGAATTTTAAAGATCTGTCCTTAGATTTTGTCTAAATTTTATGCCTGACTGCTTCTCCTTGAAACAGGGCCAAATTTTGTAGGCCTGGGCAATAGATGATTGATTCCACAGAACTTAGACAATGCAGACATTGACATGGATTAGTTGCCAACAAGGAGGTATCTGGTGTAATTGGATATGTTGGTTGGCAGATATGATGCAGAACCTATGTAAGACCTCTATGCTGGTGTGACAGCTGGTATCCAGACAGCATAACTCTAAAACAACTCAAAAGATGTTTCTTTGCTCACTATGTGAGCAATGAAGCCCAGTGCAAGACACCTAAATTGACCACTGGTGTCAGAATTACCTTCACCCTAATTTAGCCATCTAAAGTGTAGTCCAAGCTAATCATTCATCTAGGGTGGGCTCCGCTCCCCACCACTAGTGTTTTCTGTGATTAGAGATAATTTAAGATATTCTACCTGGTCTCTCTCTACAGTGTTAGAGGAACTTGCAAGTACCATGCCCTAACTGCCAGTTCCTTTTGGACATCCTATGTACTCTAAGGTTGCTCAAATGAGAGGAAATGCATATATGGGCAACTAAACAGCTTCCACTGACTTTCTTTGTAGACAAGAGAGAGAGAAAAAAAGGTAAAGTGAGCTCCAGAAACCTATCCATCTCATTTTAAGAAAGGTTTCTTTGATGGTAGAAAGAATTGTTCCAGAAAGCAGCCTCTGATTCTCAAATGATGTAGACCAAGTATACATAAATTTATAGTATATAACAGGTACCTAACATTTAGAATCTAGATGGAACAACTTCATATTTCTGGAACTGAAAATCCACCATTAAATATTTATTGATATACACCTGTTGTATGTATTTTGGATGTGATGCTTGATATTTCCAGTCTAATTCACATCTTCACTTTTACCTATGCATTAATATTATACCCTCTTTTCCCCCCAATATATAAACACAAAGCTACTTAAAGAGTGCCTTTGACCACAGCCAACAGTGAGCGCTGGATACCTTCAATGTATGTCAGCATCTTAAGTGTCCCACATTACATGGAATAAATTAAAGCCAAGAAGTCATAACTTGAAGATTCAGACTGAGCAGTTTTGAAATGGCTTACTAAGTTAAGTCTCCTGGCCCAGAAAAATTCTGGGACAATTTGGGACAGGGAGAAATCAAAGTTTTGTTGATATGTGGTTTCAACATGATCAGAGTTGTGGCTGACCACTGGTATGCTTTTAGCTGCATGAGAACAGATTATAGTACAGTCCATTTCAACAGAGCAAACCCAAGTTAAGACAGCGAGATCCTTAGTCTCTGTCTTTGGGGCAAACATCTGAAGAAGGAAAACAGGGAGCTGCAAATATCTGCAGGTGGAATTTGATTGCAGGATAAGAAGCAGTAATAACAGCTATAAATAATTATTTTGTAAATCATAGCTGTCAAGTGATATCAAAGTAAGTCCTTTGGAGGCAGAAGTGATAGCAGGTGTCCTACTGTCCTTTCTACAGAGTTCAAAGCTATATCAAAGGCTGAAGACAAGGCAGCTTGTGGCTGCTGCCTGCTGATGCTGGCTTGGCTACCCTGCTTCCTATGATAATTTTTCTTCAATGGAGTTAATACCAACAGTATTTATTTTTTCCTTATTTACATGGTGGTTTTAGTCAATTGAAATGAACAATGGTCATTCAGAAAACCCAAGAAACTTTTGCTCTGTTTTTTGTTCTGGTTTATGAAAAAGTTCGTACAAGTACACATAATTGTAAGTTTCTTTCTTTTTTCTCCCATTTTTTCCTGATTAATATCAAGGACAACCTCAGATTTTCAGGCTTATTTTTAATTTAAAGAGAGTGCAATGAGCTAGAAAGGCAACATGTCTCAGAAGAAGCAGATGCAACAGATCCAATCCTATGAACACAATTTTTCTAAACATCTGCTATGACTGTAGAACACTAAAACCAAAAGTTGAATACATTAATGGCTCAGTACACTCAAGAATATGGCTTAGAATCTAGTAAGAAGTTGCACCACACTTAGGGAAAATAAGACTTTTCTACTACAATAGAACTAGGCCAGGTGTTGTGCTGCTAAAAGTCTGTGGGAAAAGCTGAAGTGCAGCATAGCATTGACCTCACATTTTGGCAGTGTGCAATATAACTGCAGAGAATTCCTTTTGATTACACTTCTGAGAAGGTACTGCAGAATGGGGTTGTAAGCTATAAACTCCAGGATATAAAACTACATGACCTGGCAGCCCTACCTGGGTTTCAGCATCCAGACACTCACATGGAGAGGGCTTATTATATCCAGCAACTTATTCCATAGGCTTCCCAGGGTAAGTAACTAGGGGAAGTTTGTGGAAAGTGATGTTATTTCCCTGTGACTCTGCAGTTTAGATTTTGCCCCCCAAAGGCACACTTGTTCTTCCTCCAAATGAGGTACCATTTCTTGGTTGAACTGCCTAGAAAAGGAAGACATCTGAAATGGCAGGGAAATGTTCCTTCTGTGTATTTTTCCCTATATACTATGTGGGGCTTGTCAAATCTCTAGCCTTTGGCTCATATTCAGACCAAGACATGAATTCCTCAGTGTAAATTGTCAGACGTGGAGGATGACAGTCCTGCTCTGTTGTTAGTTGTGTTCAAGACACACTCCTGTCTCTGTATGTGTTTCTGGTTAGCTGTGAAGGCCTCTCTAATCACCATTTATCCATAATGTATTATAAAAAAAAAAGAACAACACCACAGGGAGATAAATGATGCAGAAAACTCTTTGCCTGGGATTACATTAAATAGCTTTGGGTCACAATGTATATGAAGCACATTAAGGAAGAGACTGCAGCAAAATGGATTATTGTCCCCTAGATTTTAATAAAACCTGGTAACCTTCCTGGAATTTTTGACCATATATTGTAATACTCCCCTCATACACTCCCTACACCATGATGGAAATATTACTGGTCTTCATTAATGTCAGTAGATTTTGAAATAATTTACTGATCTCAGTGGACCAACTTATAGGGGTTCATTTGACATGTAGGCATATACATTGAAGCTAGTTTTCTTGGTTTCCTGCATACTCAGCTCAGAGTAACTGAAATTATAGCGTGTGATTAATTTTGCCCTAAAACCAGTCACCAGTCTGACTGGCTGTCCTTGTTCCCAGTTACTTTAACAGGAGATATTTTGAGGTTACTGGTTCACATGTTCAGGCCAGTGTTATAAAAGTCCCAGGATAGGTGAAAAGACTACATTTTTTTCTGTCAATCGCTATGAAGCAGGCCTTTAGTAACATTTTACTTATAAAAAAATCCTTCAACTCATATTTACTACAGTTAATGGAAAAGAGGTGAAATATTCCCTGGAAGACTAAGTCCCTGTGATTTATAGGTGATCTTTAATAGGATAAATGGCCATATTTCATTTTCTAAAAA
>VWZN01021642.1:0-15506 GCA_013396955.1 Regulus satrapa | reverse complement strand
GGCTGGAGGTGAATGGAGATCATTACTGAGTGTATAGCCTTGTTTATACTATAAATCTATACTATAAACAAATTGAGCTTACCTGATTTATTGTCAAATGCAGGAGGTAGCTAGAGGCTCCAGTATACTGAGCTGAACTTAAAATATTAACTTGGTGAGCAAGCATCTTGAGCTTTCCTTTCTGACAAATTGGTCTCCTTTTATGTTAGGAAGTTTCCTTCAGTACTATTATTTTTTTATCCTATTTTTTATTCTCACATTATTAATTCACAGTTTTGGACTCTAAATCTGAATATTTCTGGAATTTTCTAAATTAATTTCAGCAAGAGTGGGCTAGGAGTCAGAAAATGGGAGACTGCTTTCTATATGAGCTGAATTTGTACAAATCACATCCTTATAACCTCAGTTTCTCAATACATAAAATGGTGCTGATAATTCTGAAGCATTTTGAAAGTTAGCAATGAAATATCTTGTTGTAGATCTGGACATTATACCTTGCTTTCAGTTCTTCGATTTATTTCTGTTTTGACTTCTTGGTGGGTGATGAGAAGATTGGAGAACTCATGAAGTCAGTGTTTAACCTGGCAGTGATTTTGAGATTGTCCTGGCAGTCCTTATAATGCCTGTCTGGGAATTTTTGCCAGAGAATATAAAATTTTACATGAGATGCAGTTGTGACCATCCTGCAGGAAAGCAAAATGAGTGTACTGGGAATCAGCCAAAGGCTGCTATCCACAATAAATGCATTTAAGTTCTCCCCTTCCACTGAGGGATGGAAGCAGTGTTCTTTCAGTCTATGAGAAAACAGTGGAAGTGTCATTCATGGGTGAAATCAGTTTCCTTCCCTAGGTCAGTAGAAGTGGAGAAGAGACTGTGGTTTCCCCTGGGTGAACTGACTGTACTTCTGGCTGATTACCTTGTTCTCTCAAAAACTGTTTTCACAGCAGCCATAGCAGTTGTTTGCCTCAAGTGCAAGATGGTGGGCCTGGACTATGAGACCCTGAGTTAGAACTATCACTACTGGTAACAGATTCACTCTAAGGATGAATGAAACCTCATCAATTATTGATGTCTGTCTTCAGAATAACCAATGAGATCCATACATTGTTAAATTGATCTCATCCTCATTCTAATCCACATCTCCTTTTGATTACAAAATGACTGTTCATACATTGTGATTCAGGGAGTATGCCTATTGTGTCTTGCTTAAAGCAACAAAGGGTTGAATTATGCTTAATTTTCAGATACTCAGGCTTCTAAGAAAGATGGTATGTTTCTCAGAAAATGTTGTGAAGAACTGACATGCAAATCTTTATCAAAATATTCCTTCCATGACAAAAACGCAAGCCAAATGAAAAAAAAAAACAACCCTTTATAAAAATTAATTACATTTCATTTTAACTTTTTAGTCCTTTAAGCCATAACAAATAATTCTGCATTTTTCTTTATTTTATAATGAAAACCAAAATGAAACAAAACCAATCTCAAGTTGTTAAAATATATGGGCGGAAATTATTTTAAAATACTCTCTTGCCTTTCTAAAGAAAAAAAAATCAAATAAAAGAGAATAGAGAAAAAGCTGTGAAAGAAATATGCCAGTGGTTACCTTAAGAAGAATTAAACAATGTAAAACTAAGTGAATAGGGGTATTTCTTTTATGAAAGTTTTAAAATATTTTTTAAGTATTTTTTTCCCTATGAAACTCAAATGTTTGTATTTTCAATTAATCTTCTTCAAGGTCCCAGAATTTCAGTCCTAGACCAGTACATATATCTAGTGTTTTCATTAAAGACTACAATAGTTTTCATCAGCTAACTCTAGGAAGCAAAGTTCCTCCATTAGGTTAATGTCACTGTATTAGTACTTAGGCTGTCTCTAGAAGCAAATTTACTGATGGGAAAGCTTTTTTTTTAATATGGTTTGCCAAAAAGTTTTCCAATTTACTAGAAGTTTATAAGATGAGTTTTTCATATAGTTTTATATTTAGTTATTATTTTCACCTTTCCCAGATAAATAAGGAGCTTTAATTATAACCTGGGACTGAACAGTGATATTACAGCTGCTGAGGATGGTTAACAAGCATTTTCAATATTGCATGCGGAGGATGAATCTAAAAGCTGAGCTATGTAAATAGAGAATGCTACCATCTCTTACTGACTTGTTGGGAAATCTGACAGTGATGCTGGTACCTCCAGCTCCTGCTTTTAATCGTCTACAAAATGTGGAGAAGACATTGATTGTCACATTTACAAAATAAATTATCCCACCATTATGCATGTTCGACAGGTAAAGAATACATGGAGAATAAAAACCCACATGGTATTTGAAATATAACAGGTTAGATCCTCAGCACCTGGAAACAGACTTCAGTGAAGTTACACCCACTTGTGCCTATTTCTGTTTTTCTCCACCATACTGCAGGTTTTGTAGGAGAAGCCATCTCTAAGCCTTCCTTGTTGTGTGCTTTTCTTACATTCACAAAGATCAGGCACTGGCTTCTAAAAACTGTCATGCCAGGTTAAGCCATTGGTCTCTCTAGATCCATATAACGTTTTTGACAATGGTGAACTTTTGGCTTTAAAAAAAGAAAGATTCTCTAGTAAAATATCTAAGCTATTATGGAATAATACACCAGGTGTAGGGATAGAAAAACATTCTTTTAACTGACCATCATGGCTGAGTTGTTTATATCTTGAAATAAGACCATTTGTTATCTATTTTGTTATATTAAATTTCTTAATACTGCATAACATTATTAAGAAGTAACATCACTAATTTTCTTAAAAAATCCGGGCATAGAGATGACTTTAGGATTTAATGTGGGAGTAAATTCTAGAAGGATGATGTGGGCTGTATATACTTCTTGTTCTCTCTGTTTCTTCCTCATAGTCCGCCCTTTCATTTAATCATCTGTCTTACTGTTTTTCTGATATGTAACATTGTTAAGAAAAGGAACTCTTTAGTCCCCATGATATTTTTAATCTAAATATCCACCCTCCACTTAGTTTCCTCCTCTCCAGGCAGATACATTTAAGCCTCTTTGGTTTTACTAATCTCATCCCAAATATTTTACTTTTTTTATTCCCCAAACAGCTCCTTATGATTTTACTCTTTGGTGTCTAGGGGTTTAAGGCCTGAGGGATCAAAATCTTACCAGCTCGGTTGTCCTCAAAAGTCTTCTTTAGTACATTCCTATCAGCTGTCAACAGCAATAAAGTTTTTCAGAGGTTTTACTTCCATCAAAGGTTCTCAGCAAGTCTTCAGAAGCTCGCTCCAGTCATAGCTGTGAAATGCTGATAGTCCCAATGACTCCAAATGGTGTCAGCACCCAGGACACTCAGACTTTCACTCTTGACTCAGAAAGGCAGATATGTATTATTAAAAAAGAGAAATATCTTCACAGAAGACGCAGCATCTCTAACTTTCATCCTTTAAATCTTAGGCAACAATTCCAACTGACAGCTCAGTTTCATCTGACAGTTCTGGTTATTTGTGAAGAGGAATCTTGATGCTCTTTCCATCAAACTTAGTTCCCGTCTTCTTCTTAATTATCTCTATACGCAGCAGCCAAGATGGGCAATGATATATTGAACATTAAGGGAAGGAGTAGAAGAATAGAAGGGGCTGTGGACACAGGGTTGAGTCGCACACATAAACCCAAACATACATGAACAGAGAGGAGTCTCATGTCCTAAAGTGTAGAAAAGACTGTTGAGAAATATCTTTGTTAAGACTTACCTTTTAAAGGCCCTTGCTGTCTCCAATGAAGATAACTCATTAAAGTGACCCTAATCTTATAATGCTTACTTTATATGTTTTGGGTCTGGGTTTCAAATTTATTAAAAGATTATCCAGCTGGAATGTTACAGCTAGCACTTGAGTTTTACCTGTTCATCTGGAGGAAATGGGTTTTTGACTGCAAAAAGCTTAGGGGAGAAGACCAGGCAAGATCTGGTCTGGGCTTCTCCCCTAAAATCTAACCAGTCTCATTCTTCGTATGGTGTTTAGCCCATTCTCATTTTGCTGAATGGTTGAAGCATAGTTCCCTGTCAGAAACCATATGATCATTTTGCTATGCTTACCTTTGTTGTCAGTGGTTCTGCTATTATGCAGGAACACAGTGAATCAGATAACCCAAAGAGAATAGTTACTTAAGGCCTCAAGAACTCTAGGCTTCTCCAAGAATAAGCTTTTGGCACCATTTTCATTGCAAAGGCCGGTTCTGTTACACAGAAGGATTTGTTTGAAAGGTGCCATTTCTTTTCTTTTTATAAGCTAGGGGAGGCTAATTCATCTTGGCTCACTTCAGCCTTCTGCACCGTCTGTGCTGCCTGCACATTAAATACTTGGTTTTATATCCCCTTTTTAATTTCAAATTTTACTTCTGCTTTGGAAGGAGGATTTTTCACTCTTGTAAATTAGGAAGGCCATCTTATCCAGACAGAGCAGAGGTCATCTGAGATTTAAATCTGACTTCTAGGTTTCCAATTCAAAGTCAAAATTGTTTTTGGATGAATTGTGATTAAGCTGGACACATTATTAGAGCTCAATTATCTGCTGAGTGTTCAGCCAGTATAAGCTGATTGTAATAGCACCCAAGGCATCCAAGGCAGTCCCTAGGACACCTTCATGTAGACTGTTTTGCCTTCATGCTCTGTGCCCTAATGAAGACAAAAGGAATTATAAACATAGAAGGATAGTTGGATTGCAGAATATTTATTTAATCATTCTCAAAGACAAAGCTCAGAATTATTAGGTCAGAAGGATAATTTAAAATTTTCTCTGAGCTGCTCTGCTTAGCTGCATGGGGGCAAAAAATATGATGAAAAGTTTATGGGTCAAGATAAAGACAGGAGGATTGCTCAAACAATTGCCAGCACACATGAAATGAACTCAATTCAGGAAAATTAATTCATTTGATTTCCAATTAATAACAAACTTGGATAATGAGAAATAAAAAACCCCAATACTATATGCATCTTCTCTCAACCTTTTTCTTCTGAGGCTTAATTTCACTCCCGAGTCTTCTATCTGCTTTCCTTCAAGCAGTGCAAAGAGAATGGAGGTTTAGTTCTATTCACAACACTTCATCTCTCTTCTTTCCTCTTCATATTTTCTGACCCATCATGGGGTCCTGTGAGACACAGTCTTCCATGAACTGCTCCAGCATGGATCCTTTCAACATTCAGAAACAGACTGTTCCCATGTGAGTGTCCAATGGGGTCACAGGTCTTGCCAGAAAACCTGCTCCTGCATGGGACTCTGCTCCACAGACAGCAGTTCCTATCAGGAGCCTGTTGCAATGTGAAATCTCCATGGGCTGCAGCTTGAGTACATGCTCCAGCATGGTCCTCCATGTGCTTCAGGGGCATGACTTTTATCAACATAGTCTTCTTAACTGGCTGCAAGGAAATCTCTGCTTTAGTGCCTGACAGCAACATCTAAATTAAAAACTGCTTTTAAAAATTATTTTATTTGTATAATTTTTTGCTGTAATGAAATAATCTTGCAGTGACCAGACATACCTGGACTACTGTTCTTTTATTTTTTAAAAGAAAAAGATCCAATCAACATTGTTTAGTGCTGTGAAAACAGTACAATAGATATACTGGATCCAAAGATACTATGAAAGTAAAGACTACAGTTAAGGCTTATTATATAAAGGGTGCAAAATTTTTCTAGGTTGTCTGTGGCATTTCTTTTACACTAAGAAGCCAGTAGTTGCTTCTTGGTGTGATCTCAGCTGTGACTCACAGCCATGCTGTTGTTGTGCTTTAGATGTCATACTGGACACATAAGAAATTATGAAAAAGCAAGGTGAGTCCATAACTCATACCATAAATAAAAAGAAATTTCAGAAATCCAATAGATGAACTAGTTATCTACATTTTCTCAAAGTATCTATCAGCCCAGGAATTTGATCAGGTATATGCTCTTTAACTGTACATTTCATGCTAAGACAGAAGAAGTGATTTTGTAAGCTCCATCCTTGTTAGTCTAGCAAAATTGCAATTTTCTGCTATTACTGGTCATAAAGGCAGCAAAAGGTGTTTGATTCTACAGATACCTGCAATGACTAATCATCAGCAGAATTTTATGGAAAATCCTTAAAAAGCTGGAGGCATAGCTTGAACCACAACATACGCCTCATTTAATCAAAAGAAGCATTAATTGGAGCGGATTTAAAGTTTTAGCTTGTAGAACCTAATCAGAAATGACTTGACTTATACCACTGTCAAGCACAAAATCTACTGAAGTCAATGGATAAAAATGGAAAATTTGTTTAGCTAAATGCATGTAAAGTCAAGAACTTCTAGCAGGACTGAGCGCCTCTTACAGAAAAGTGAAAAGTGTACTGTAACTCTTTAAATGTAGTGATCCATTCTTTGGGTCTTTCCCTAGGTGATTTCTCCCCTAAATCTCAAAACTGATAAAACTCCTCATAGCTATTTGTCCACCCACAGAAATTTTGTGAGATGGAATGTACAAATGAATAACAAACCAGACAAGTAAAATATTCCTCTTAGAGCTACAGAAATCAGTCAACATGCTTACTTATACTCCATTAACTAAGCATTAAAGCATGAAATGCCAATTTAGGATGCTTTCAGGGAAGAAGCCTTAAACCTTACACACAGTGTCTCTAGAACCCGTAAGGAGCTGGTAAGCACACATGCATACATGCAAGGTTGTGTGCAAGTAGAATGCTCTGCATGATAAAATAATAAGGCAATCCAAACCTATTCCAAAGTATTAGAAAATCCAATGCCAGCACCTTTATTTGGCTTTTGGAATGCAAATTTCAACTGTCAAGGCATAATTAAAAACTACCAGTCAGCACTATTTAAAAAATGGAAGAGAGCTAAGTGGTAGGTTGTTGCAGAAAACGTGAATGTTCCATGTGAAAAGAAGTAGCTAAGATGACAGGTATATAATTATCATCACATCAGGTGAAGGACAATAAAGAGTCTTTGGCTCCTGAAGAGGTAGGGCTTCAGCATTCTTTGGTGTGGCAAGGGGTTCCTTAGGCAGAGTTAACTTGTCATTCAATTTATTTCAAAGGAGAATCTTCTTCTATGTGAAACCTCTGTGCACATTCAAATCTGGTGAGGTGCTGTGCAAGACAGACATAAATAGGTTAGTGTGGCACAAACACTTGTGTTTCATGCATCACTGAGGAGGGCTGGGTTTGAAGAACAATTCCGTGTTCAGGTGTTCAACATTTTCTGCTCAGAAGCACATCACAGCTGCGCTCTAATCCCACACTCAGTGGAGACCTGCAAAGCATGAATCAGAGCCTCCACTGCAGTGATCATCCGAAGGCAAGAATCTCTAGCATCTTCTGCAGGTTTTAAACCAGCAAAACTGACTTCCTCTGTATGGTACTAAATATTCAAATTTATGGGTAAAGGATCATCTTTGCTATCTAAGAAGAAGCCATTCTGAAATACCATTCAATGCTCCTTGAGACTATGATATTAAGGTTAAAAGCTCTAACAACACCATCCTCTTCCCCATATCTACATAGAGGGTGAACATTTGCACAAAGATTTATTCTGGTTGAATACAACAGTGCTGTTTGCCCAGGTTTTACAGATCAGATCCTCTGACCTTCACCCACGACTGCAGTTGAGTCCAAGTGCACTGAGGAACAGCAACAGCCTTGTGTCCTACAAATCCAATTTTTACAGTCTCCTCTTCCCTATATATCTGTACATTGGGTGCTTGCATGGCACAACCAGATTGGGTACAGAAAGTGAAGAAAATTTGAAGAAAAGTGGCATCGCTGACTATTATTTAGAAATACTTTAAGAAAACACTGCCAATTCTGACTTTGAAATTTCTGAATTTGTCAGCTTAAGGCTGAGAGTGGAAAAAAAAGAAAGGTAATCTATTTTATATTTAACTTGGGAATTTAACATTCAAAGCTCAGTTTTATAAATGACATTTCTCTAGATGAACTTCCCTCCTCACTCCCCAGTTAGAAAACATTAGCCTTTAAATCTCGACAGGTTTGGAACATCCAATGTCATAGATAATATATAATCAGTACTGAAAAGGAGAAATGTATTACTCAGACATCTGCCAGAAAAAAAAAAATCTTTCTTTAGCATTTCTCACATGTATAGAATCTATACTTGACACATTTGACTTGACCAATCTGTCATAAATAAAAATAGCACTATGGTACTTAGGTATTGCCAGGGCCTTGAGGGCCCTGCCAGGCTTTAATGGTCCTGCCCAGGTCAGGGCCTCCCCTCCTTCCCATGGCCCAGAGCCCAATTTCAGCCCCTCAGTGCTATAATTCCCTGTCCTGGTGACACTGTACAACATTGGTCCCAACTCCCCACAGTGCTGTCCAGCCCAGGGCCAGCATTCCTGTCCTGGTGCCCTTGCCAGGCCAACTGGGGGCTGTGTCTGACACTGGTGTCCCTCCCTGGAGGTGCTTCTGATCCTTCACTGCCCTCCTTCCCAGGGCTGCACAGCCTCTGGCACCTACCAGTATGAACCCCAGAACTGTTCCCTCACCCATAGGCCCACCTGGTCCCTGCTCAGAAATCCTTGGGATGGCTTCCTCCACTGTAGTTAACACACTCAGCTTCCAGCCTCCATCCCCGAGGGAGCAGCCAGCTGCTTCCTAGCAATTTTAGTGAACAGGAATGTTGCAAACCTTAATAAATTAAAGTACATATATATATATATATGCGCTCTGGTTGTAATTAGGGACTTAAAATAGAGGCTGCTATAATTGTTATGCCCTGATATTTTTTGGCTTTACTTACCCCAAGATATTTGGGACATTTTTGTGGGTTGTCTTGGGAAGATGATTCAAGTTAAAGTAAAATTCCTTGGACACAATGAATGTCGTCTCATTTTTAGAAGAAGTTTGGACTTTTTCAGGTGACTGATCTCTTCTTGCTACTATCAACATAAGTGCAATGCTTTCAGAACTATGGTAAATCAAAATAAATTATTCCACAAAAGATTCTATGCAAATATTGTCCTACAGGGTGGCAAGGATTGCTGAATTCTCACTTGTCAGAAAGGTAAATAAAATCAATAAGATTTTAACAGATACATTATTTTATTAGGTGACAGCTAAAGCACAGTATGAAATCTAAACATAAATCACACATGCACTTGCCAATGCTTGTTGAGTTGTATGTGTTTTTCAAGCTTATGATTTAAAAACATTAAGAACTGGAATAATAGTACTTCAATTTTGTTAAGTATTTTTCCTCTGAAAATCCCCTGAGAATCCCCTGAGGACCTAAGATCTGCATTTGCAAACACATGGATTGGTGTTGGTCACTCCCATCCTCCATGCTGTGTTGTAGTTCCTGAGATGTTGGCTACTGTATAGTAAAAGCATTACCAGGCTTCCTCTGAACACCATGGCACCTCATTCTTCTCCTTCATATGTTTCAAACTGTGCTGTTACCTGATGGCAGCAAATATCCTGGCAAGTCACTGCTTAGCACAGCTCCCTGTTGTCATTTGGTTCAGATTGTGTTGATCAGTCTGATGGGCATCGTATTACATGACATGCTAGAAAATTAGACCCAGATTTTACAAGGTACCTACAAGTATCTGGTCCTTTCCACTTTCTATTACCAGAGGACAACTAGTTTAGATGGACTCACCATGTTAGACTATGACATTAGGTGAGATGAATCCAACACTTAATTTTCTTCTCTTCTCTGCATTTATTATCCACTCTCCCAGCACTAACGTCAGTAGCTTTCAGCTAAGCAGGCATCCTTTACCTGAATCTTCTCTGTGTACATAAAAAGGAAGTGATAGAAACAGCCTTCTAATGGCATCCTGCACAACTGTAAAAAGGTGCAGGATCACTTGTCTACATTCTGACTTACAATACTCTGCTTTGGTGGTTTTCTTGTTGTTTCAACAGTATTATAATAACCTACTAATTTCATCATTATTAATGAAAGTTATGCTGATACTAGCTGTCCAATCATTTATTGCTTATTGCTTACAAGCACTTTAAAAGTATAATTAAGTTTCTCTTATTTCAGCAGTTTGAGTAGAAAAAATGAATATATAAGTGTTAGGTCATACCTATACTTACTCACTCTTCAGCTTTCTTTTTATTTCTCTTTCCTCTGAAGATCATGGAATATTTTCAATATTATCCACTTTCCTGAAGTCCCAAACTTCCAGTTAGAGACCTAGAAAATATACAACATACTCTAGATGGTTTGAGAAAACAGCACTATTTTCTGCCTAGTTTACATATTGTTATAACATCTTTTCACGGAATTTGTTTAAAGTGTCTGGCAGTGGTGGGTGGCAGTGAACTGAATTGCTCCATCACTTAGACAATATGACAGTAAGGATGACTAAATTTGGACTACTGGGAAAGACAGTCGCAATATAGCCCTTTGTCCTCATATGCTGGTAGGAGCAGGCTTTTTACATTTGTGTCAAGTTCCATGGCAGCCTGTGCTGAAAAACCCCAAACAAGTAAGAAGAAAAACCCCACCTTATCCTAAAGATTAATTAAATCAATTTTTCTTATATTGAAGTTCTAGGAAAAAAAAGAAAAGTGTATTTAATCTTTCTGAGAATCAAAATATTCCTCAGAGGATTTTTTGACCAATGTTGTACTGGTGAAGATCTGTAGTGCTGCATTTTAAGGAAAGTCGCACTGCTGAGGAAGTGGCGTGTAACAGGAGGAACTGCAGTTGGCAAAACAGGCTTCAACATGTCTGTGTCTCATCTCCTTGTCAGTTTGAAAGCTGGGGATTTTTGAGTGGCTTTGTAATATGGGCAGTCACTTAAAAATAAAGAAATTTTCTAAGCTACCCATGGCTGAGGCTCTTCCCCTCTTAAAAGTAATTAAAAATAATAATAAAAAAAAAGCTGTATTTAAGTTTATTGATGCATTGAGGAAGAGCATGCATAATACTATGTCATGTATAGTAAAGAAAATACACCCAGGACAGCTTTTTGGTACTGATGTGGAACAGCCCACATCTGCACCATGTGTAGTCTTCTCCAAAACAGAGTGGCAACATACAATTAAAGCCTGAACCACCTGAACCCTGTCCAAAAATTACTTTTTGTTAGCTCCTTTGACATAGAAAAAAATGTGCCTGAAAAAATGTTTGCACTGTAAGTAAAATGAGTTCCTGTGCCCACAAATACCTCCCAATACAATTTCACTGATTTAAATACCTGTAACTTAATGTATTTTTGAAGGCATGCATCTTAAATAGCCTTACTTTCTGAAGAGAAATTGTCAGGTTTTGGCTCTTGCCTTAGAATATCAACATTTTGAAATGAGAGCCTTTTTTTTGTTTCTGGATTTGTGCAGATCTTACTGTGTGAGGGCATGCTCATTGATGGTGGACACCTGGGAGCTACCAAATTCTATGAATAAAAAACCAAGAAGCATATCTGGTAGAAGAGGCTGTGCAGATTTCCTGAAACAGCCGTACTCACCTGTTAATATTCTTATGAGAAAGAAACTTATGGCTTCAGATTTGTCCTTGGAAAGTTTATTCACATCTGCAAGGAATGAAAACCTAAAAAAATTAAAAAACAATGAAAAAAAGGATTAGTTTTAATGACCTGTTTGTTGTTATTTCCAGCCCTCCACAAAAACAAATTAGGATCTGTGCTTTTACAGTTTCCCTCCCACAGAGAAGAGAAATATTTAATTCTATAAATATTTGATCAGGGCTCAGCCACCTGGAAAAGATTGTAGAGGAGGAAATAAACTCCAAGAGGCCAGATCTTCTCTTGGTGTCTGGTTCACGGTATTGGACACAGAAATATTGGGACAGATTTCCCAGAGAAGCTCAAGGATCATTATTCCCAGCTGGTGTGCTCCCACACTGTATGACATAGGTCTGTTATGGAACATGCACCTGCCTCTGTGTGCAGCCAGGGTTGTGGGTGGGATTGAACTCACTCCAGTTTAACTATACACATTTAGCTTCTGCAACAGAGACAAGTCATCTTAGCTTCCATTTTCAGTCAATGGATAGTAACAGGCCTTTAAGAGTATTATTAATCTGATTTGTTTCAAATTCCTATCCAGAATGAGCCTAATTTCACTCTAAAGATGCCTGATTTTCTGTGTTTGTTACGGAGAAAGCCTGGAGTGGCTAATTTTGTATGGCCATCTCTCCATCATCTATTAGATGCCATTTTGTTTCATAAGAAATATTTTAGATGCTGTCATCAAGTTCTCTCAAAGTGGAGATCTTGCTGATTTTTTAAATTTATTTGCTATCAAGGCTGTGTAGTAGGTAAATATTTATGTTTGTATGATAATTTCTTGTACAGGAATTCAAGAGAAAGCAAGGCTCTATCAATACTTTTCTAAAATAGCAGCTGCAGGGAGAAATTAGAAAATCATATTACTGTATCACATCTATCCTATGGCCATGTGGGATGGGTGACAGGTATGACCCTTGAGCAGAAGTTGGCACAAGAAAAGTGTTCATTTCTGTGTAAGGAATATTCAGGTATTGTATTCCTGCAGGATGAAGTTCCTTGAAATGAGTTGGGACAGAGGCCCTGATTGCTCAAGACAGATTTTCATCCTGAAAGATATTTCCCATTCAGTGAACTCAGCTCCTCATTGGTCCCTGTTGCTGAGGTGACTTAAAGTCACAAGAAAACTATGTCATGTTATTCAGAGAAGAACTGGCTGAACACATTTGGGTTGCATATAATTTACTCAGAGCATTCTGTAGTCTTATTTGTATGCATTATTCACTGGGTTTCCCCTTCTTCCCATCACTCATCCAGTTCATAAAGAGAATAATTTGAGATTACATAGAATATTGCAAGCCTTTGTCAACATATTTCAGACAATATTTCATGTGAAGTAATTTCATGTTATTCACTCAGATTTAATAAACACACCAGGAAATAAAAAAAACCAACCAACCAAACAAACAAACAAAAAAACCCACCAAAACAAAACGCTGGCAATTTTGTTCCCTGCTGCTTAGATACTAAGAATGGAAGGCCGCTGAAGGAAAACCCTGCTTCACTATGTGAACCAAGACATAGTATTCTTCTTGTCATGATATTATGCCAACACTTAACTGGGAGACAGAGTTCATACTAGGACTATTTAAGTATTGTTTGCCAGTAGGCAAACAATAAAAATCAGGTTGATTGACTTTTAATCAATGTTTATTCCATGTTTAAAAGGATTTTCTGGATTAGCTGTGACAGACCTCACACTCCCAGGTGAATCTTGAGATTATTCCTCTTCATATTTTTCTTTGGCTTGTGTGAGTCTATGTCCTTAATAGATAAAACATACCTATAGACTTCACATGGAATGAAATTGCCAAATTTTCAAGTCTCATTGGTTTTATAGTGGACTTTGGCTTAGTCCCTAAAATAAATAAACATGAGGTAGGATAAGCATGAAGATAAGCATGCAACACTGAGGTGGGAGGAGGTAGGTGGAGGACAGGGACACCTTCCTGAAAAGCATCACCATTCTTCTTCCTCTTTTGTGTGCTGCTGGGGGAGCAGTTTAACAAGCAAAACATGCAGGCAAACAGTGCAACAGATGGTGCAACCTACTATTGAGGAAACATTTCAAAGGGTAACAAAATATGGTTGAAACCAGCTTACAGTTTATACACACTGAATGCAAAACCGAACATGCTGTTTTCAGCAGGCTGTAGCTGTTTTCATTTGTTGATGCCAAGTGCTTTGGGGAGCCCCAGCTCCAAAGTGGTTAGTGCAGCAGCAGGAATCCCTGGAACTGTATAGACTTGAGTCAGCTGGATAGGTAGGTTAGGATGGTATTCTTATCTGCAAATGGGCTTTAGTGCAAACAGAAGGATCCCTCAAGGATACTTCCAGTGAGGTTTCTACAGTTTGTTCTCTTTTTATCTGTCTTTTGTCTCTGTGCCCCTAATAACTTCTAAACCCAGGAGATTTTGGAAGATATAGACAAACTGTCTGCAAGATCACATAAAAGTTTTAGAAAAGTTGCAGTTTATCAAGAATTGCACAGAATTTCAGTGAAGATAAAGATTATAAAAGATATGGAAAACTTTTGGCTAAATTATTATGTATCTATTCATTCAAAATAGTGTTGGTAAAGGAGAGACCAGCACAGCCTGATACACACACACACACCATATCATCAAGGGAAGGTAGGAACACAATCAGTATGGACAGTACAGAATGAACTGTAGCTAGAAAGAGAAACTGAAGGTAATAAGAAATCATTCATTGACTGGATTATCAATAGAAGACTCAAAGAAAAGTGTTGTAAATTTATTCAGCATAAAGAAATAGCTATCTCTGAATGGTATAACCAAAATGAAGAGGTAAGGGATGGGTTTTTTTCACTGTTCATTATAAAGTTCCCATTCACTTGCTTATGAGAATGGGAAAATTTATCAGAAACAATGGATAACAGATCAGCCTAGAACAGAAACAGATCTTGCTTGACCATATTTTGGTATTTTCAGGTTTTTTGCTTGTGCCTTCTGACTCTGATCTCTGTATGGGCCAAAGTAGTTGTCTTTGAGAACTTATGGAGGACATAAAGGTATTGCTGGATTGTAAAGGAGTACTCTTAACTTATACCTGTATAAAGGAGGGAAAAATAAAGTGAATGTATAGACAGATCAACTTTACTTCAAATCCTGGAAAAATTCCAAAACAAAGAGTTGGTGCTTGGAAGATAACAAGAAGAGTATCAGCACAGATGAATTTGCTGAGAAGATATCTCTTCAAGACAATCTAATTTTCTTTTATGAAGGAATGATGGGTGATATAGGCAAAGTAGAAATAATAATAATATATTTCATTTTCACTAAGTCTTTTTATATTGCCTTATTCCTGAAAGCAAACTGGGAAGACATATCAAAATTAAAATTACAGTGGGGAAGAACATAACCAGGTAAACTTATCACTTGTTCCCCATCCATCTGGAAGCATAGTTCCCTTCACTATTACTTTAAATTACATAAACTACATAATCAAATCCAGACCAAATGTATTAAATCCATAGACATCATCATACTTATAGGAACTCCAAGTAAGACAATACTCCAAGAAAAAAAAAATAAAATTCAAATTGAAAATTAGAAAAATGGTGTGAAAGAAACCAGGACAAGGGCAGAAACATCCCACCATTTCTTAATGGAATTTTACCCCAAGTAATCAATAATTATAAAAGTTCACTCTTTAAAATCAAATACGGGCTGAAAACTTTGGACTGAGAAGTTGCAATGCCAAATGTGGATCAGTGAAAATTAGAAGAATGAAAATATTAAAAAGTATATAGATGGGGAAGGCTAAAAATTCTGAATTCCTCTAGAAATGCTAACTATAAATAAAAAAACCACTAGCAAAAATATTAAAGCTGTATTTTCAAAAGGAAATAAACTGAAACCCATCCAGTGGGTCAGCACTCCAGTTTTAATGTAGAGTAATGGATTAAATGCCACTGTTATGCTCTGCCAGATTTGTTTTTATTTTCTATTTATTTT
>VWZN01021641.1:569606-586915 GCA_013396955.1 Regulus satrapa | reverse complement strand
TGTCTGTGTGTCCCATGGCTCGGGCCCTGCCAGTTGGCACGCCCGGGCCAGGAAGCTGTCAGTTCCAATCAGGGCCCGGCCCTGCAGCCCTATTAAAGAAGTCTTGCTGGTTAAGGGGCGGCCACTGTTTCCAAAGCATGGGAAAAAAAAAGAAAAAAAAAAAAAGGGGGGAAAAAAAAGAAAAAGAAGGGCTCTGCTTTCCTTAGATTTGCGCTGGCAACTTTCACTGACTGGAGTTTTCAAGGAGCTATGAATGAGCCTAACAAAGGAGTTCTGTGGCCAGTTTCTGGCTGAAATCCATGTCAACAGTTTTTAAGGTCACAGGTCACACTAACTAACATTTATTCCCAGCAGACCCTGCTCTAAACACAAGCTGTAAGTAGTACAAATTTGGAATTTTTCTGTAATCCCTTGAGATATTCCTGATCCTTCCACATGTTTCTGCTCAATTAAAAACAATTCTCACTTTGCACCACAAGAGAGGCCCCTGCTCAGAAATCTTATTCTGTCCTAAGAATAAATGGACAAAGACTGCAATCAAAGGGAAGGAAAGGGGGGAGGAGAGGAACTCACAACAAATCACACCAAAAACCTCAAATAACTCCATACAGAATCACATTCAGTTAGTTACATTTTCTGCCATCTGTCACAAACTATTATGGATTCATTTCTTTTTATCTTAGAAAAAGAGTGGTGCAGAGCTCAGCTATTTTGGCCAAGAGGGATTTCCACACAAATGTTTCTGCATTTCACTTCAAAAGAATGATTTCAGTTTGGGTACAAAACCTGAATAACCCAACAAAAACTTCAAATTCAGTAAAACTGAAATCAGAGCTGCACATGGGACCTTTGCAAACGAGAAACTTTGCCCAGGAAGTTTGTAAATCAAAGTAAAACTACACAAACTTGGGTTTGCTTTGGTTTTCTATTAAATAAAAGACCAGAGCTCTTCACTAAATCCAGAACTATCTACAATGTTCTCCCTCACAAGTCCACAGGAAATCTGATGTGAAATTAGAGCAAAACAATAAAAATTCAGCCTCTTAATCTACTGCTATTAGGATTCATCCCACTGCAGCTGAACTTCTGAAATCCTTAAATAAAGTCTTAGAAAGAAAGGACGTTTGTGTGTGAAATTCCCAAATTAGAACACAGAATCTGATGACTGGACATCAGCTCTTACTGTACTATAACGAAATATTCCAAAAGCACATTTGAAGTTTCGTACCATATTTCATTGAAAAAGGTAGCCTGGAATTCCAATTTCCCTGGGAGATGTGGGTGTGTACCATGAGAACTCACCTGGGCTCCCCAAACCCCCCGGGCTCTGTCTCTCACCTGAACTCCCCCAAACCCCCGGGCTCTGTCTCTCACCTGGGCTCCCCTCAGCCCCCCCGGGCTCTGTCTCTCACCTGGGCTCCCCTCAGCCCCCCGGGCTCTGTCTCTCACCTGGGCCGTACCTGCGCCCCCCGCGCCCTCTGCTGGCGCCGCCGCCGCAGCGCAGCCGCCCAGGGTCACCCCAGCCGGGCCCCGCAGCTTCAGAGCGACAAAACCGCGGCGGGGAGGAGGAACCCGGAGAAGTTCGACACTGAACAGCGGCTCTGCAACGGAGACAGCCACAGAACACCCGGAAAAGCGGGTTTCAAAGTTATCAGAGAGCTCCTCAATCTGTGTCAGCTGCTGCGGCAGGAAAACCGCTGCGGTAACTACCTCGAAAGCAGGTTTCCAAGCAGCGTTGGTTAAAACAGTCACAGCAGCTCCCTGCCAAATGGAATGGTCTCTCTGCTGGCCACAGGATAACCCCACTGCTACTGAACTCCGTGCCGTGCCTCCCTGTGCTCTCCATCCACAAGGAAAAGCCTCTGGGTCACTTCAAAGCTCAAGTCCAGACCATGACTTCCAGCCCTCGAATACTTTGCTTCCAGAACATTGCAGAAATTTTTCACTCCCTGAGTGAAAAGAATATATTTCTTCCGCTGTTTCTCTCCAATAACTAATCTAAACATGTGATGATTTTCCACCTCCAAACCATTTTGCCATGGCCAGACCCATAAAATCCCCCGATAAGCCTAGAGAATATCATCTCTAGTATAAACACCATCACTTAGTTCTTAAACTGTTGCTGAGCATAGCAAGAATACTTGAACCTTGCTGCCATCAATCTGTCATTTAAAAACAATTAAACAAGCATTCTTTTCATGCCTATTTGCTTTTACTTATTGTTCACACATTTTTCAGCATGTTTTCCCCCACCCATTTACCGTGCACCATCCTTTAGTACATAAAGGACACTGAGAAGATTCACATCAATGGGAGCTGTAGTGCTGGGAACAGAGGAAGTGATTTCATGTATTGCTGGTTTACACTCTTTATATTGTCCTCTAAAACTTGCATGAACTTGCATTAATGATGAACTTTCTTTTTCTCATCAGTGCACAGGAGAAAGAAGCAACAGGAAGGAAGTGAGGAGTCCCAATTCATCCACTGTGGTTGGTTTTTTGTTGGTTTTTTTTTTTTTTGGTTATGAGTTGAAGCAGAAGGCATTTAACTACAACAGAACTCCTCCATTTCTTCTTGGCACTCACTTAACATAAGGGAGCTGACAGCAAAGAACTCTTATCCAGGAGGGATCAAGAAAGGACTCAGACTATTCCTCATTCAGATTTTCTTTTTAAAGCCGTGTTTCTCCTTTAATTGGCACTAATCAGGCAAAGTTACCTGCTCTGTAAGCAGACGGTGGCTGAGGGAATCAGCACCTGACTGCACGGGGCAGCAGCTCTGTGGAAAGCTGGGGAACACCCTCCTGCCTGCAGGACAGTCCCTGCTGCTGGGCTGCCAGAGCCCGCAATCGCTCACGTGTCTGCCACAGCAAAGGCAGAAGGGAAGGAAATACTGAGCAAACACCTGTCACTGCCTCCCACTCGATTAATTAGGAATTTGGGTAGACCTCACAACAATTTCTCCGAATATTAAGCTCCCACTCCGTGGCATTGCTCCCTGTAAGGAGAGGTGACCTTGGATTTTGCAATGTCCCCCTGGAATGCTCATCCAGTCAGACACACCAAGGGTCCCATTCTTAAAGTTGGTTCAAACAAGACAGACCATGTGCCACATTAAAATCTTCAATCTCTGCAAGTTCTAAATGGAACTAAAATATTGGTAGACAACAAAATTTATTTTCCTGTCATTATTTCCTGTGGCAAATATAAACAAATAATTCTGGACTGTATTCCAACATGGCTGTGGGAGGTTATCAAAAACTACTCTGATAGAGCCTCTTGGCCCATTTTCTGTGAAATGTACAGTTCCAGCTTCCACTGACAGCCTTTATTATGCCCAACTTCCCTAAACCCTCAGCTTGACAGAGGAAAGCTCACACGTACAAACTTTGGGGCTGTGGAGAGCATCAGTGACATTCTCTCCGTTACCAACAGATGTTTTGTTAATAAAACTTGCATGTACAAATGTCCACAAAACGTCTTAACAAGATCAGTTGTGACAGCTAAAGATAACAGCTGCCATCATGCTATGTCATATCAAATTACTGCAAAGAGACTTTTTTTTTTTCCACGTTGTTAACTCCAGAACATTGACTACAAACAAATACAGTTATCTACAGAGGAACTCCAAGTGCGAGGGATTTTGCAGCACTTGTGCAGAAGAGCAGTGACTCTGAGGAGCAGATAGGGAAACCACTGTGAACAGCTGGAAATGGTAACTGCAGTGGGACTGCAGAGCTGGACACTGCTCCTGCAGACAGCCAGAAGCACAGACCTACCTCAAGATACAGAAGCAGCTCTTGGCTCCCGAAGATAAGCGACAGAACCCAAACCTCTGCTTGCTGTCAATGTCTGTGAGCACAAACGTGAAGTTCTGCCCAACTTGGTTAATGGCATGGCTGGAAACAGAGAGCAAGAGAGAAAAATTACTGCTGAGCTAACTCTGTGTCAAGCGTCACATCCAAGTCATTGAACCTCTAACATTTCCTCTTTCAGCAGAGGTTTGTTGAGAAATTTACTAAAAAATATGCATCCTCCAGAACCTTAAATATGCTTGATGAGGGAGGAGTGGGGGGGTTTGTGGGGGTTTTTTCCCATTTTTTAAGTGTGGGAGGATACTAATAATGAGTTTATCTTTAAAAAAGAAAAGGTTCTGATTATCAAGCAGCATCCAACCCCATGTTCTCTCATATAACCCAAAATATTTCTAATTATAGGAAATTAAGACTTATTCCAGGTCATGTTTGAGGGTTTTTTTAGGTTTTCTCAGAACTGAGAAATCTGACTTGCACTGACATGTAGCTTTACAAGTCACTCCCACCAACTGCAACAAATACCCTGGTAAATCCAAGGCCATTTAACTAACAGTCACAGGCTTTAAAATATTTTCTTCCACGATGCCACATGCAAAAAACCAATTTTTGTGGGAGAGTACACACTCAGTGCCCAGAGGAGACAAAGGAAAAACAGACTTGCAGAAACAAAAGCTGGATCCAAATGAGGCAGCTGTCACTGTCCGACTTAAAAAGAAGAATCTTTCCATGGATTCCAAACAGGGAAGGAAAAACATGCAGTGATGAACAAAAAGATAGATATTTAAAGCATTCCAGTAGTCTGAGAATTAGCCAGTGTAAGTACTATCATCTTCCTGAAATCTAAATGTCAGCAGAGCAACTACTTCCATAAACCACACTGAGCTGCTGGGGATACCGAAAAATCCCTCACTGGTGGTGTGTTTTATCTGTAAAGCTTGGATGTAATGTTACTATGGTGATTTTAGTGTGGTGTTTTAAAAGGGGATTATATGCTTAATTTTAACAAGGTTGAGAGCAGAGCGTGTGTGAGAAATAGCATTCGAGCTGACAATTAAAATTATGGAATGGGGGAAAACACATTTCGATAGCAGCAGGGAGAAGCTTGTTTGTTAAACAACTCAGACACGCTGGGGAACCCTCCAGAGCAAACCTAGAGCGTCCTGCATTCACGGGACCTGGAGAATCCAAACCTTGCTGACAGGTCTCGCTCAAGTTTCGGTGCCAGTTCTTCACAGGGAAGGATAAACGTCCCAACAGAAAAAGTGTTCTAAGATTTTAGTACCAACCCTTGCGATTCACAGCTCTGCTTTCCAGCAGGCAGAAGGCCTGTGCAGAGCCTCACAATGGAAGCAGCATCAATCTCCTCTCTGGGGCTGGAGGGAAGGGGAAGAGAGCAGGGCTGATTTCCATCAATGCCCCCAGCACCCACACCTGACTGACACAATCCTGGCAGGGAGCAGGAGCGAGGAGCAGCTCCTGCAGCTGGAGAAGAGCCTCTCATCCCAGCACCTGAAGGAATGGCCAAGCAGTGCCTGGGGTTCTGACAGCGGCCACAACACAGCAACAAAATCAATGTCAAAAGAATGGAGTGCCTGTGCCCTGGGAGGCAGAGCCTCCAGTGCCACCAGCCCGGGTTTTTACATGCAGAGAGGGAGAACAAGCATCTCCTTCAGCTGGCACAGCCTTAGCCTGGGGTGTGCTCTGCCTCCTGCAGGGTGGGAAATCCATTCTCCATCTGAAATTATTAAGTATGTTCTGGGTGACAATGTCTCCTTTATGTTCATACTGGTTGGCTTGCAGTCTTTCAGTGACAGTCTGTGATATTCAGACAAACAAGTGGATCCAGAAATGGGAATCACTTTTCATTATGTTCTCATTTGCACCCCATATGGGTTTTCAGTGTTCTATCTTTCAAAATGTTATATTGCTGAGGAAAACCAAAAACAACAAAACAAACAAAACCCCTAGGTACAATAAATCTACACACAGAAAACATAAATATTTCTAGTAGAAACAAATACATGAGAAAAATGTATGAGTATTTCCCTGCTTCCACCCCTTAGGAAATGAAAAGCATGAGCAGTAAAACAGGGATTCCAAATTCTAAAATGAGAAGACAACTTGCAGCAGTTTAACCACAGTAAAGGTCGAATCCCTCAGCCCAAACCATTCTGGGTCTCAGCTGATGAAGACAATTAAGGGATGCTCGGAGACGAGATGAGCACTGGTGCAGCCTTTCAGAACTGCAGGTGTTGTTCTTTCCATGAAACCATCAAGAATATCTCACGGTAAATGCAAAACGAAAAAGGTTCTACAGTTTCCTAAATTCCAGGAAGTAAATATTCTCAGATCTTCTCACATTCACTTTACAATTTCCTCCCCCCAAATCAGAAGTCACCTTAAGTAGGTGTCAAGTAAAGCACCAGCATTCCAGCAACAGCAAGAGGCCTTTAAATGTAAAGCATTTCATTAATTGTTCCACCCAAATTTTGGCAATTAAGAAATAAAATGCACAAGCAGAGTAAGCTTTGACATTAATATGCACATTTGACAATTCCTATCCAAGCAATTTCCATCCCAGCATTGTGCAGAAGTAGAACAAAATGCCCTCACAGTGCTGCCACCAAACAACTCCAACTTTTAAAACTTCTCTTTGTTTCATGGTGCCCATAAAAACCCCAGGAAAAAGTGATTCTGAGACTATAATTTGCACTCAGGTGCTTTAAGTCCCAGTCACACAGACAGAACACTATGAATGGTATGGCTTTTATTTTCTACAGGGCTTTTATTGACAAGCTTATTTTCTTGTAAAGTTTGAAAAGCTAACAATACCTGTCCACATAGAAGGGGAAACAAAACTTGGTCAGAGTCTGTAGAACTTCCTGTAGAGAGAGAGAAAAAAAAAGAGATAATTTATACATCTATGGGGACCAATAAATCTAATATTAACCACATCACACAATTTCACAACTTTGCCCTGAAGAAATAAGAGACAGATGAAGAAATATGGGCTTTATCAATTACATGCAAGTAGTACCAGGCAGTCAATCACGTGAAATAATAAACATGATCAAACTTCATTAAAAATGAAAAATTAATCAAGATTCACACATGGGCAGGCAGCAGGAGCCATCCAGCAATCCTCCCAAGAGGAGGAGGAGGTTGGGTTGTTGAGTGTTAACACCTCTCCGGGGACAGTCCCTACCCTGACCATATGGATGCGAGTGAATAACACCAAACCACATGGGCCTGGCCTGGCAGGACCCCTCCTGCTGGCACAGCTCTGGACTGTTACCTAGGAACAGAGGTCTGGGGATTAGAGAACACTTCCTAACATCAGCAAGATAAATAACAAAAGATGAAGCCAATAGGTCTCATAGCAGGAATGTTTAATGTTGCCTACTGCTATTAGAAAGGAAATCTCAGGGTTAAAAGACTGAGGGAAATAATGTGTATTAAAATTGATATGGATTGTTTAACCTACAAATCATTTTCTAGAAGTCGCAAAACAGCACCACAAACAGAAAAGCGTTTAAAGCATGAGAGCAAAGAAAAGGACGAATGTGAAAACACGACCAGCTGATAAATTAATAATTCTCAACTTTACAACATTAAACAAATACAGTCACTAAAGAGGCAAAACCAGAAACGTGTTAGTCCCAAAATAGCTGTGTTCATAGACAAAAGCAAACCATTAGATCTTCAAAATTTGAATTCTGTAACCCACAAGACACCATAAAGGTCTCAGTTTGCAGATCTTTCCTACAGCCAACTCATTGCTCATTCTTCACACTTCAATATTTCAGGTCCTGAAGTGTAAGCTCCATTTCTGCTCTCAGAACCCTGAACAAACAACAAACCCTCTGATAAAATCAACACTTTTCTGACCAATAGCAATAAATTATCATCGATAACTAAATAGGTGCCTCTCGCTTCATTTATTTCTAAGCCAAATGCCATCATTCCCAAATCAACTCCATCAATCTAATAACCTCTCCAGTGAAGCACAAAACATATTGACTCCCTTGCAGGAACATGTTCCTCCTGCATAATTCAAACAAGCACAGCCCATTCTGAGCCGTGGTTTCAGGCTCAACTGCTCAGACTCCGCTTTGGAGGTTTCTTGACAACTAAAATGTGGCAAGTTCTGAGGATTTCAGGCAAAAACAGATATGGAAACTTTGACTTCTTGACAGTTTATTGATAGATTATTTAACAACCTCCTGTTTTTAAAGAACAAGAAAGGATCTATTGAAGAATGCCATGTAGAGCAAAGACGTCTCCTCCTTTGAATTGCAGCAGGAAACTTGGAAAGGAGCTATGCAGATTGCAGAGTAAACTCTGCAGAAATCTCCATTCTGAATCAAAATAATGCCTTTGATAGCAAAGGCCTCATTAATATGATCGGGTTCCCCCTGGTGCAGAATCTCACTGACTTTCACAAGCTGAGCAACCCCAATTGCTCAGGCACAAAAACTGCAGCTGGACACATTTTAACTATTACACAATGGTCCTTTGCCACAACTGAAATATTGCAGCGCAAAATGCCCAAACAAACCCCACAAAAGAATTCTAAAATCACGAAATTATCGTATCAGGAGAACAAAGCGCCTGTATCTTTATTGGCCTTATCAATACACGTTGTCCTCAAAATAATGACTTCGTCTATTTATTCAGAAACAAAATCACAGAGATACATTAAGTTCTGAAATAAAAGCATTAGGAGACGAAGCCGTCAGTCACCTGAAAAAGGCAGAATATATTCTCTGCATTATTTTGATGACTTGAATAATTCCTGTATCTGCAAGTAAAGCCTTCCACATCACACTTAGCATCTCATCAGCCCCGTGTCGCTGGAGAAGGGCATTACTCAGAACTCACTTGGCACTTGCTCCTGCTATTTACAGCTCCCTGAACGCACCA
Source organism: Regulus satrapa (assembly GCA_013396955.1). Classification (NCBI taxonomy): domain Eukaryota; kingdom Metazoa; phylum Chordata; class Aves; order Passeriformes; family Regulidae; genus Regulus; species Regulus satrapa. Next base: position 578,178 of record VWZN01021641.1, on the reverse strand, counting down.
AAGGACACGTTCAGAACCAGGCCCTGGACTGGCTCTGCACGGCTCTAAATCGCCTTCTCTTTTAAAGGAGGGTCTTATAGTGATATTATTATCTGGCTTTTGCAATGTCATTGGACATAATTTGCCATTCTTTATACACCAGGTCTTATCTGGCTCAATTCACAACTAAAAAACCTGGGACTAGCACAGGTTAACTGCAGATTTATTTGTCAATGGTAACTAATAAAAGAATATAAATACCATATGTAGAATTAGTTTTTAATTAGCAAAACTGCTGATCTGCATGTAAGAGAAACAGCTCCTGGAGAATTATCCCATTTTTGCTCAAGTTGCAAGCTCGTTACTCTAAATATAATGCTACTTTTTTTTCTCTTAATTCTTTAAATACTCCTCAGTTTGAAAGATAAGCAATACCTACATCATTCATATACAACGTCCTACCCAACTCTATAGGTGTGTTATTACTTATGACCTAGAAAATTCTTCATTTCGTTTTGATTTCAGACAAAACAAAACAAAACCTAGAATCACTCCATGTCAACATCTTTTAATTTTTTTTTTTTACCCAACATGAAGCACAGAGGAAGCATCAATAGCCTGTTTTCTTGTTTTATTCCCTTATGGCTATTTTCCTAAAGCAAAACCTACAAAAATGCCTGTAAGCAGAAGCCCCTAAAAAGAAGAGCAGAACCCCCCCCAGCAATCCAGGACAGACAGCTGATCAACGCGAATTACCCGGGAGCTGCTGCCGCCTCTCCAGGGGAGCGCACGCCAGCTCTCTGGATCAAGCCCCAAGTTTATATCTTCACAAATCTTTTTACGTGCGGTTTGATTTTTAACATTTTAATGAGCAAAAAGTGCATCTCCAGCAGCCAGTGAGCAGAGCTAAAGTGCAGGGCATGAACCGTGTCCCGGGGGAGGCGGCGCAGCCGCGGCTCCGGGGGCTGCGGCACAGGCACCACCTGGCTCCCCGTCCCAAGGTTCCAACTCCTTTCATAATCAAAACACCGCTGACATTATCAACCCCACACGGGTTCGCTAAAATCCTTCCCAATCAATAAAGCCAGTACATAACTTATCGGAGACAACAGAGCTCATTGATTAAGTTTGGTTTCAGCGGGAAAGTTTCCCGAATAAATGAGGCAGGAACTCTGAGCTCAGCCCTTTTGTGCCACAGCCTCCCCTGAAGGTGAGGCCGGCTCTGCAAGGCTTTCCTAAGCACAGACCTGGAAACCTGGGAAACACACACAATACACGCCGGCCTCTGCCCCAAACCACCTCTCCGCCGCAACCAAACAGGAAAGAAAGCTCAACAATGCCGAAAAAATGTGCACATTCACTTGTGAATTTCATATGCAAGCTGTAGCTGAAGTCTTTTTTATTTTTAAACTCTTCACCGTATGCTCCCACTTTCAAATCAACAGAACAACTTCAGACTCTCTGAAATACAGTGGGCTGCCTCACTTCTGCTCAAATGAACATCGCTAAGAAATACCCCAAGTGCAGCTGCAATTAAATAAAACTGCACAGATAAAGGATGTGCCAATGGCTGGGCTAGAGAAGGGTCTGCTGCAAAGTACCTGCTCCCAGAAAGATGCAAAGGGGAACAAGAAGCGTAGGGACAGAAAACAAAATGCAGGGAGATCTGTGAAAAATGCTGAATGATTTAAGGTATGATACTCACATAGGAATGTGAGTCAGAGCAGGGAAACAACACCCCACACAAACCAACAGGTTGGGAATCTAATGGAAAACCCGAGGAAAATCGAGATGAAATTGGAAGGACCACCCAGAGTAGAGAGTGGACCTTTAGCTGTGGATCCTGGAGGGAAGGGGAAAAGGAAGGAGCCCCAAACCCCAGAGGTATGCTCCAGGAGAACAGAGCGTGGCCGGTGAGAGGAGTTTCCCATGGAGAAGAGGTGACTCCAGGATGAAAAAGGTGCATTGCTGGTTCATTTCCCGGCCCTTCCACCTGAGGCTGCTGCAAATGAAACCCCAGCAGAGAGGCTGGGAGCACAAACACTCCTAATCTCAGCCGCCTCGCCGGGCCACGGGAGCCCAGCAAAGCAGCAGGGGATGCTCCCGGGCCGCAGGGACACCAGGAGGCTGCCAAGAGCAGCGGGCTGGGGAAGGGTGGAGGAGAAACCGGGAGGGCCCAGAGGAGAAAAGCACCCAAGGCGATGGGCTGGGGGTGCGTGAGCACAGGGAGCAGCAGCCCAGCCCCACCCCTGAGCACCTCCTGGCGACTTCAGGGCTCCTCAGAGGCAGCATCGGATGGGAACACTACAGAAATGGCAATACAGCATTAAAAAGTGCTGAGAGATCGGCTGAAGTAAAATATTATCCCATTATATTTGGGTTGTCCACTAATTTCTCCTTTTCCCACAGAATTGTAAATTGCTCTTGTATTTATTTCATCTATCTATTCACCTAAGCTAACGATTAATTAAATAATCCACTGCAAGGGAACAACCAGGTTTAAGAATTCAACAAAGCAAACAATAATCTTAAACCCAAAATTTCTCTAAGTTCTAAAGGTTTTTCTACTTTTGAGAAAACTGGTACAACACAGATTCCTTCTTTTTTTTATTTTTATCATTGCTTGTTTAAAATACTTATGTCAAATTTCATATTGCATTGATTTTGCAATACAATCTTTTTACGCCTTATATCAGTACCGAGCATTACTGAATTTTGTTCTTTTCATCAGTTCTTTAAAAGAATGTTCTACCCCCCCCCCAAAAAAAATAAAATCTAGACATAATTTCCTTAATAGAATGGCTTTAAATTGCCTGAATTTAGTTTTATCTCTACTTTTGTAATTCTACTGGTATTCCAATACAACTTTATAGCACGAGATTATCCATTTGTTCAGCGTTCCAGAAATCCATCACCTCTTTCTGAGCAATTCTAAAGCTGGAATTAGGGGAGGGTTTTTCTCCCAGAGTCGCCTGTCCCTGTCTGAGGGTCAGCAGGGGAACGGGGCTGTACAAAGTAACATCATTTCATGGATTGTTCTCAGGAAAACGCTGTTTAAAAAACAAACAAACCAACAAACCCCACCACGCACATCCACAATCCTGGAAACAGGAAGAGCAGGAGATAAATAACATTTCCTAAGCATATTGAGGCCTGCTAGCATTTAAATATTTTAAACGTACAAAATATGTGCACAGATGGGCAACTTTTCTCCTTGCATTACTAAAAACATATTTCAAGATAAAGCTCAAAATCCCTGAATTTTTTAAAGCTAATTGTGACTCTGTTTCTTAGAATTCACACCCCAAGGCCAAAGCTTTCCTGCCACCAGTCCTTCAAATGTGATTTGGACATGACACGGGAGGAGGCTCCAAGCCTCCCTGAGGTCTCACTCCTTTTACAACAGCGCAAAAGCAGCAGATAATGGGCCTGGGCTGAATTCCGGGCTCTGCTCGGCTCCTCCTGGGACACAGGCCTAGCAGATGTGATAAAAACTGTGTCAGAGAAGGAGCTCCAGTTTTTGCCTTAATGACAACTTCAACCTCTCAACTCATAGAACAAAAGAACAGGAAGGACTATTACTTTTCTCCAGTAGAAAAAAAAAATAAAATCTGAAAGTAAAGCTGAACTAAATATTTAAGCCATTTTTTCAAAGAGATCTTCTCAACAAATGTCTTTAAATCTTTGCTTTCGGTAAAAGCAGAGATTTAGGTTCATTCTAAGAGAAACAGATTTTAGCTTTAAAAAAAATCTACAGCAACTTTTGTACTGTTGAATAATTGTTCCGGTCTTAAATCACAAAGAATTGAAAAATTATACTACCAGGCATAAAAAAAAATGAGGTCCAATTATGTGCATAAACAGTGATTAATTGGTAAAGGTAAGAAGTGTCAATAGCAGAGAGCCGGAACACTGATTCAATTAAATGTATTTTAAACATTTAATGACTAAAACCGAGGAGTATTTTCACTTGCAGATTTAGCAGAAAAGAGGTGAGAACTATTAGCTGTGAAAAGATAATCACATCCTGCTCAGCCCGTAAGTCAGTTACACAGGTACACTGCACCAAAACCAAAGCTTTAAATCTATCCCTGGGTTAGCATTTGTTAAATATTATAATTCTGGCTTAAGATGAGTGGCCCTTTCAGCCGGCGTCTCCACCGCTCTATTCAGCTCCGAGCACATACCCACTTAATCAGCAATCATTGTTCTCTGAGGCAGGACTTTGTTGTCAAGACAAGCACTGAAACCTTTAAAATATTTCAGAACTGGCATAAGAAAAAAGTGATCTTTGTCAAACAAGGACAAATTTATGCAAATCTTTTATAAACATTCACAAACATTTATTTAGCTTTTGAAATGTTGGCCTCATTTGAGAGCATGAAAATGAGGGGGAAGTAGGAAGATGCAAAGGACAGCTTAGAGGCTGGCACACTACATAAATATTCAGAAGGAAGATTATAGGATTCATGTTAGGCTGTCTTAGGTTTCTCCAAAGTCCACATAGAATACCGAGGAACAAAACTAACGAGAAGTAGAGCAGATGTTAGACAATGCACCAGCCCTCTTTTCCACACTCGCTTGGCTATACTTCGATGCTTTCATTTTTTCTTTCAATATGGTCAGGTCATTCAAGGATTCTCCTATAGACTCTGTATTGTGGCTGCAGCGCTATAAGCTGGACCTCTGTCAGCTTTCCAAAAGTTCCTGATGAAAAGGCATTATGCAAATCGTACCTCTCTTACTCTCTTTTCAGGAAAAAAAGCCTCCAGTATGCAGTCATCGGAGTATTGGAAGTCCCAGCCTTCATTTCTGTATGGTTGTGTTTGCCTTAGGGCCATGCTGCTTGTTTTGACAGTGGATCCCCCCAGATAGTTGGGATTAGTCGAGCTTGTTTAGATAAACTTGAAATCAAGGCCTTCTCTAGGTAGACAGCTAGATGTAGCTACTGAGTTTCCAGCTGCCTCCCGCTTTCATCCCAAAACAACTGCAGATTCACAGCAGAGATCACAGCCACAGGCTATGTCACATACATAAGTACGAAATTAAAGGCTGCTAAAAGAAGCCTTTGTAAGTCTTAGTGCTAAAATAAGGAATCTGTACTGCGTAGTTTAAACAAATTATTGAAGAAGCACCAATAAAGGTCTGCAGCGGAGAGTTAACAAGACGCGCATGAAAGAAATGCTGTGTTTACATAACTGGGCAGGAGCGGGCTCTGCCAAGCAGCGCTGCCCCATCCAGGGCGCAGCCTCCCCAAAACACGACAGGAAATGCCGGGAAGCACCACAGCACCCGAGGGGCTCTGCCTGTCACACTCCAGCTTCAGCACCACGGGACTCTCCTGGGACAGCACTGGTCCAGCAGATTTCCAGCCACACACAAGCAGACTGCAACTTTGCTATGGTCAGATATTGCAAACCGCAGGAATTCGTTCTCACAAATATCATAGGTTAAAAGAGAAGGGCCAGAGCTCCAAACTGAAACTGAAACCTCAAATCAAATCCCGCCCCTGTGACTACATTACACCTTTATAAATCTGCACTGTGGTTCAGCCCTAACAGGAGATTCATTTTTCCTAAGATAGACAAAAACCCCAGAAACAGATTGAACTTCTTAAAAGATTGTAATCTCTTCTAGCTGGGAGCAAGTTTTCATATACACTTCTGCCACATCCAGGCGCAACAGATGGGAAACCGAATTAAAGGAAAAATTAATCCCTAGGATGTTATCAACAAACAACCAGAAGAAAAGGGGAAAAAAAAAAAAGAGAGAAACAAACAAACAACTTCCCATCTCTTGCTCAAAAAAAAGGATGTGCAGAAACTTGCAATGTTGTAAGACTTTAAAGCCAAGAGCAGAATTTTGTGTTTAAGAGGACAAGGTAAGGATTGGTGGCCAACCTCTGCCTCTGTGCGCAGGACGTCTCTGCAATCACATTTCTGCCATTTCCATGTTACACAAATTCTACCATCCCTCACTGCAAAACTAAATAATTGCACTGAAAATGTCTTTTATGGAAACTTAAAGCATTAAAAACGGTGAGAGCTTAACATCAGAGTTCCATTTCTTCCTGCACCAGTTGCCAAAGCGAATCCTGAATTCCCTTTGTCATTTCCTACCCTAAATCCCCATCTGCAACAAGCTCAGACAGGGAATCCCCACCAAGGACCGAGCAAACACCTCATTCCTGACGAGCACTGAGGAAACCAACCCCATCAGTACCAGAGGACTTGGAAGGAAAGGGAACAGCACTCTGAGAGTCGGTTCCTGAAAATGAAATCTGCCTGCTAAGGATGGAGCTGTCGCAGGATGCTCGGTACCAGCAGCGGGTACAAGCCCTGGCTCCCCCTCTCAGCTGTGCCCAGGATGCTCCTCTCGCTCAGGAACGTCTTGGAAGCTGCTGCTACCAGAGTTATTCCCACCTCCCTCACCCAGTAACAGCTGCCTGCTGCAGGGAGAAGTGCAACAAAACCGACCAACCATCCCAAAGGGGGCAACAGCTGACCGACTTTGACCCTTCCCAAGGCCTCGTGTCTCCGCCTGGTGTTCCCACCGCACCAGTCTGAGAACCCCCAAAGAACAAAGATTAACGTGATGAGTATGATGAGGACACTCCTGCCCACAGGGCAAGAAGAACTTTTCTAACGTATTTTGCAGAGATGAGATGGAGTCCGTGATCACCTCAGACAACTGAAGGTTATAGGAGGATAAAGCTTTTCAAATTCATCAGCATTTCTACAGCTTTCGGATTTTCAAATACAAGAACACGTTAGAGAATTGTGGCCAAAACCTGAGAGCTACAAAACCATTCATTAACCCTGGAGAGTGTTTTTTTCTTTAAAGAATGAGAGCTGCTATGACCAAAGAAGACCGAACTCAGAATGTGAAGCTTTCCAAGCAGAGAACTCCGGCCTTCCCTGGTCCAACAGGGGTGATGTCCAGCTTGCCCCGTTCCACGCCAGCAGCTCCAAGCTGCTGTCCAGGCACACACGAAGGTTTCCCTGTGTGAATACCAAAGAGTGTCACCGGTCAGCCACCAACAGATCCTCCTTTGCAAGGGACAGCACTTCCCAGTCCATGCAAACACCACCCGGCAGAGCAAGGAAGAGCTGCCCGTGCAGGGAGATGAGCTGGCTGGACTTTAAAATGTGCCCAAATCCCCACTGGCAGGACCTCGAATCTTATTTCACATTCTTCTTAAACAAAACAAAGAAGCTTTCTACATGTTACAAGTAATATGCAGGAATAAGCAGTCTATTAAATAATAGTTTTGAAATAGTTTATGAATCAATCAATAGCACCAGTATAAAACTGAGTGGTTCAGGAGCCTGGTACAAAACAGCTTCCAGAGCTGTTTTGCTGCTGACTGGCTCACCAAAACCAATAGAATAATAGTGCCAGAACATCTCTTGTTTTAAAGAAACCCAGCTTTACCTGCAGTGAATATTTTATACCTTTACCAATACATTTAAACAAAAGTGATAATGATTACTCACTCTAGGCCTGATCCCACAACCTTTACTCACACAAGCAGTCCCACAGGATTTTAATATCACCACCTCAACGAATAAGGATTTGCAGGACAGGTTTTAAATTATTCATATATTCACAGATTTTTAAGACCAGAAGGGACCATTAAGATCATCTAGTCTGACCTCTTGTATAACAAAAGGCCATACGATTGTAGCCAGTAATATCAGCACTCACTGAATCATCTGTAGTAAAATCAAATAGTGTTTAGCAAACTTCCACTATCGATTCAAATTGTTCCATGAAAGAGAACGGAAATGGTTTAGAGAGTGCCTCGGACACACTTCCTCACAGCTGAACCCAATTATTCCTCTATTTTTATTCAGAATTCTTCTGACTTCTGGACACTGGCTTTTGGTGAGGTTTTCCCAGACAGACTCCAGAGTCCAACACTACCTCAGGTACTCTGAGGCCAAAAATCAAGCAACCTCCTGAGCTCCTTCAAAACATTAATTGCCAGTAAATTACTTTTACTTTCTGCACTTTCACCACTCCTGCCCTGCACCATGACTTCTGAGACCCAGATATCATAAGTGAAAAGACATTCAATTAATGCTATCAGTGAAGCACAAACAGGAAACCCAACATTGCCACCTCAGCTCTTTCCCAGATAGGATCAGGTGCAACAGCTGCTTCAACTACAGCTTAAAGACAAAAGCACCAGAACCACTTTTCCATATTTTCTAAATTACTAACGGCTCCGCCTTCCCCCTCCAACTTCTTCATCTGCTCCCGAAAGGACAGCCCTTATTTTAAATTACTCTTAAGACAGGTTTTATCATCCTGTGTATGCAACCTGTAAGGTAAAATGTTTCCACTCGGAATATTATGTGCAATTCAGAAATATCCAACTGGATTATAATCACCCCTGTTCAAACAACTCGGAGCCCTCAGTGCACACAGACTTTCCAAGACAGGGGGTTTATGCTCCATTAGTGGCCAGCCCTGTGTAACGACTCTCCAATCACACAGCTCTCAATGACACAAAGAAAGTGCTTTTTATTTTTCCCCCTGTGCAATGTTTGCACGATGCTCATAGACTCTGTACAAGAAAGACCATTAG
>VWZN01021641.1:506186-564460 GCA_013396955.1 Regulus satrapa | reverse complement strand
AGAGGGAGAGAGGGAGAGAGGGAGAGAGGGAGAGAGGGGGACACGGCAGAGAGGGAGGGGGGCACAAGAGGGAGGGAGGGAGGCACAGGCACCTCCTGTGCTGCCTGCCCGGACTCCTCAGAGCAGCTCGGCCGCAGGGACTCTGGTGCCAGCAGGTACAAACTCCTTTTGAAGGTGTCCTCTTTCCATGAGAAATCCAATAGCCTGGGCCTTTATAAACTTGCCAGCTTTCCATTTTCCAGACAATCGGAAGTTTGGTGTTAACATTTCACCGTGATACATATACAATATATCAAACTGTACACAGCTTATCAGCAAACCCGTCCACACTGGCACAAATCAGAAACAGAGAGCAAGGGATCTTCTTTTAAAGCCTTACTTTGAACGTCCTTCAGTGTACACACAGGTAAGTGAGCAGAGAGCCCAAACACACAAAAAGATGTCACCAGCTGTGCAGGCACGGGCCTCTCTGCACACAGCTAGCAATTAACAGGACAGTACGACTTCACACTTCAGCACAGCAAGTACAGCATCGGTGGTAAAATGGAACTATGCCACACCTATTAGGGTGCATATTTTTAAATAATTTTTAAATTAATTATCAGAGGGTGAGATTTAAAAAAAAATAAATCAATGAAATACATGAATTTGTATTGCTGCAGACATCTGTAATGGTGTCTGAACATGATACCTACATTTCCCCCACCTCTTCTATTGATCCATTGCTCTCAATATAAATATATAGATACACACACTGCTGCACACAACATTTTATCATTTACCAATTTTTTAGGGAAGTGAGGAACTCAATTTGACATAAATACAAAGTGTGTTCGCTCTAAACACATTCATCCGTAGATGGTAAACCACATTCTCATTCTTGAAAAATCCAACCAAACAGATTAGCCATACAAAGTAACTGTGTGTGTATGTGTGTAAACACGTATTTTTCCTATTTTCTTAGCACCTTGAAAGCCCCTCTGTGCTGCTGGAGCTCCCTGCCATGAAGGGCAGCCCAGACCAACCTAGAGGAGTGTGTTTCTGTGCAGCCTGAGAGCCCACCTCAGCTCTGGGGCAGAGGCAGAGGGGTGTGCAGGGTTTGTGTGTGCTGTTCCCAGCAGCTGAACTCCTCCCCGTTAGTGCCTCTGTGCCCTGCGTGTCCCACTGCCGTGTGACAGCCTGTCCACGGCCCCTGGCGATGCCAGCCCTGCCAAGAGCCTCAGGACAGCTGATCCACACAAGCTGGAGCCCTGCAGGCACCCGCACCACTCCAAGGTACGCCTGGCAGCCACACGTCCTCACGTTTTTACAACTCCTTTCTAGCTCAGATTGCCTCAGCTCCATCGCTTCACCTTTTAAATGGTCTGGGAATATTTTCTAAACTTTCAGTATCTTTCTTTGGAAAACACTACCCTGCTCACAGGGAAAAAGGAACTACTTCATATCTTACAGCTTCAAAATCCGCATCCATTCCTCACTGTTAAGCCCCTGTGCAGCTGAAAGGTGTTTAACTGTACTTACCTACAGATGTATACACCACGGAAGTGTATTTAAATTCTACGGGTCATGCCATGAAGTTTCAAGAAGCTGGACTGCCCTCACTGCACCAAGAGGAGTGACATAAACAGTGGCCCTGAAGACACCTGACTGTATGAAATAGAAGCATCTCTAAACCAAACATTGCTATTATATCTCTCACTATAGCCAGCCTCTCCCCAGAAGGGATAAGCACAAACCACCCAAAAATCATGACAGACATGATATCAGAATTATTCTGAACAGGGAAAACAGTCAGATGCGGGCCAAGCCAGAACCCAGGATTCAGCTTTAACCAGCACCACGAGTATCAGCAGAAAGTCTTTGAGCACTCTGGTAAACACATGAACAGAACTGACTGTCAACCCTGCCTGTAAAACTAAAGTAACTTGGGAACTTCAAACACTTTTACTCGCACTATTTTGTTTTGCACAGCGTATGCAAAGCGTTAGATGCAGCTCCATTGTAGTTGTGGAGGTAAGAAAGCCCTCTGCAACTCAAAACATAGGGAACGCTGTTATTGCAGGTACCTAACAGGCTTTCGAGTGAAATGATGCAAAGTAAACACATGTAAAACACCTTTTTCAAGTTCAGGAGAGTGGAATCTATTTGCTGACATCAGAACAAGGGGAAAGCCCGGCTGAAATCCCAACCAACCTCTTGCCCAGCTACAGCAAAGCACTGAGCTGAAGCCTTGCAGTCACCTACAACTTTACAGGGCTCTGGAAGCTGAGAGCAGGAGGAGACCTCGCAAACCAGGAACAAACACGGTGCAGGTTAACCCTCAAAAGGGATCACACAGGAATTATGGAGCTGCTTCTCAACTAAACTTGTCCCAAACGCCAAAACAAGAATTCAGGTCGTGCTACATGCTGAACTTTCCTGTTGTTGGTTATCTTGGTTATTCTGTATCTTTCATTACAACCGGTCTTGTAGTTTCAGCTACAAAGTTTCAGCCTACAAAGATGACAAGATCCACAGAGTTTATGCCTAAAGCAAGTGCCCACAAACTGCCCTGGAAAACAGCCATCCACGAATGGCTGAAATACAGCACTTGGAAACTGTAAGCAGCAAGTGTAAAGCAGAAAGAATCCAAGCAATAACATTCCAAAACAAAGCTAAAATACACCATCCCGTCCGCAATCTCCCCTTCTTGTAGGAGCACAAGTGCAAGTCACAAACTTAAACTGTTGGTACCAAGAAAAACCTCGCATTTGTCCCTAATGTTTCCACTGGGGTTTACAAAGCTTGTTAACCAATGGCCCGCTGTATCAATTTCCCAAGGCCCGGGAGTGCCTTCAGTGAAGGCAGAGCAGGCTCTGACCAGCCCGGCGTGTGCCACTGGCAGCTCCCTTCACACACAGCAGCTGCAGCCACCAAATCTGAGCTGGCCAAAGCCCTGCAGCTCCAGCAGCCCCGTGACCCACTGGGGACAGCCTGTCCCGGGGAGGAATGGCTGCAAGACCCCTGATGAAATAGGCTGTGGGGCTGTTTCTGCAGCAGCTTCCCCTAACACTACTGGGACAGGCGTTTGTGAGGGAACCGAGGGATCCCTTCCCACAGAGGGGTTCTTGTGGGAAGGGGGAGCGAGGCCAGCGCTCGTTCTCGGGGACAGCCGAGCAAGGCTCTTCTGCACGGCGCCAGCAGCATCACCTCCCCAGAGGGGACGCAGAGCATCACCGCCCCAGAGGGGGCACAGAGCATCACCGCCCCAGAGGGGACACAGAGCATCACCGCCCCAGAGGGGACACACTGATCCCGCACCCAGTGCAGCTCTCAGGGCTAACACATCCCCTTTTCCCTCTGCAAGTGAAGGCTCCACGTCACATCAGCGTACGTGGAGCACCGCGTTAATTACTCGACCATATTGCAGCTATTATTGTTAGTATTTCATTAAATATGGGAATGTTTCCAGGTTCTAAAAGCTATCCCTGCCCCTCCAGACAGAATCTTGTTCAACAGAAAGCCAAGTACAGCAGAATATTGAAATTAGCTGTGAACTGTATAATCCCATTGTTCAATTTCATGGCATTTAAGACAGTACCTTCCCCTCCACACAAGTCTAGATGCTAATCCGTGCTGGAACCTGATTTAATTTTCCAGATGACAGGATGGGAACATGCTACAATGGCATATCAGTGTAAGTATGCTGCTCTTTTACTCACAACTTTTTTATGTCATAAAGTGAGGACTTTTGCTCTTAAAAGACACATGCTTAATTGCTTCAACAAATAGCACAGCTCCAACTGGTCTGTATTTGAATTGTATGGAAATTACAAGACCAGGGAAGTTTTCAAAATATTTTCAGAAAGTACTTCCCAGAGTAAACCATGCAAACTCAATACAAACAAACTTGGTTCTTCTGAAAAAGTCAGCCAATTTAATCTATACTGGCTACAAATAATCAATTTCAATCCCAAATTGAAAAATAGAGTGAAAATTACTTCATTTTTTTCTCCTAATTATTTACCTCATTCACTTTTTAAACATACTTACAGCTGCAATCCCTCTAAAATGAACTGGAATTCCATTCAGAGTTACTTTTAAAAAATTTCAACACCCACTACACATTCTCATCCGTATGCAGCACAACTAAAAAGCAAGGCAAACTTCTTTCCAAACCTCTGCAAACTCCTGGGTGTCCTGTACTCAGCACAGCCGACCACTCCTGCTTGCCCCTAACCTGCTGCAGCTCAGTGTGCAGATACCATCTCACAGAGGGGGAAGCAGGGGAGGAGGGAAAAAGGCGGGGATGGGTGGAGAAAATGTGGGAAAGAAAAAACCTCCACGCACACAAGAAGACAGACACGAAACCTCAGAACAACTTCTGGCATAAAATACATACGGAATAACAATTTCCATTTCCATTTAACAGGCAGCTTTAAGCCTTCAATCCCTTCTTTTTAAAGCGCACTTTATTCTAAAAGTGTGCAAGTCAGAAAACCACCGAGACGCAAAAGGAAATTCAACAAGGAAGTCTGAAGGCATCACGGGAGCCCGCTGCTGTGTGGGACACCGAAGGCACCCGAGGTGTCGCTGAGCACAGCGAGCAGGCTCCAGGCCCAGAGCCCGCGGGAGAAGAGGCCGTGATCAACCTGTTCACCCAGCAGCTCCCAGCACAAACCAGCCCCAGAGGCACGGAGGGCTCTGGGCATCCCCAGGGGCGGGGAGAGCTGGCGGGACAGGAACCACTGAAACAGAAGCACAGCTCTGCCTCTCTCCTCTAACAGCGCCTTCCAAGTCTGCCCCCAAGTGCGACAAGCCTCGCTGCTAACATGAAAATGATTTCACAACAGTTTAATCTAGAAACATAATATAAGGTTTGTAACTCACACACAAAATGCTGTTCGGGCTTCAGAAAATTGACGTGAAAGCAGGAAAGACTGAGAGCAAAGGCAGTATAAAATATACATCATAGGAAACAGGGAGGAAGGGAGAAAACCAGAACAGATTAAGCAAATCACTATGATTTCCATAATTGTTTTTATATTATTAACACATCAAGAGCCAGAGGGGCAGTGAAGAACAAAACTTTCCGCGGAAGTGTTCAGCAACGTCTCTTTTTTTTTTCTTTTTTCTTTTTTTTTTTTTCCCAAAAAAAAAAGCAGATTAAGCTACAGATTTCCTCAGGCTTTTACTTACAGCAACATACAGCTCTCCAGAATGAAGAGATTTCGAGAGGTAACAGCTGTAACAACACAAGAACTGGCACAGGTTGCCAGAGCTGTGTGTGTCCACCTGGGGTGCACACCAGGTTTCTGGTCCCTCCACATCAGCCTTCCAGCGCAGGCACGAGAGCAGCAGCAGCTCTGGGAGCCTTTCAGAGTAGATGTTAAACACGAGACTTCCACTGTTTCTAGCAGGCAAACCAACCTTCCATCCAAAGGGGTGTTGGTGCACGTTGCAGTGCTGGTAAATAAACAGAAACAACACTTCTTGCATAAGAAGCCGGGAAGAACACTCAGTGCCTTCTTCTGCAAGCAGGAGAGGCTCCATTGGTTCCCTCATCGATTATTTGGTGCCAGGTCAAGCTGCTGAAGTGCCCAGCTCGCCCCTGCAGAGCGTTTAGCCAGGCCCAATGTGTTCCATCCTAACTGCTGTTATTTACCCCCCACACTCTCCCATAGAATGGGGCCAGGTTTGATCAAAACTTTACCAATTCTTTTAACGGATGTTGGGAAATCATTGTGGTGCAAGCAGAGTGTTCGAAATATGAAATATAATTAGGGAAATGTCTCTATGAAATCCTGAAGTTCTTTTGTTTCATCCATACCGCGATACTGGTTTTCCAAAACCCAGTGCAGATTAAAGTCTACTGCTAAGATTCCAAACTGCTGAGAGTAGGGAGACATTAGAAAGCAAACGACATCTTCAGCGATCAGCAAACCCAGAATTATTTCTTTACAAAGAAGAGCAGGAAGCTTTCAGCCCAGATTAAATTTTCATCTGCTGATACCGACAGAACTAAAGCTAGCACAATAAGAAGGGGACGCACAGGATACAGCTAAAACTAAAGTAACAGGGACCAAAACCAGAAGACAAAATAAGAGCTTATTTTGAGTCCTGTTTGCTAGATGTTTCTCCCATCTTCATGAGTTCTTCAGATCTTTCCTCTGCCCTGGTTAATGGCTTTGGTGATACCTCGAGCCCACATTAAAGCACGGTTGATGAGTCTTTTGAGTTTGCTTTACTGTGCACTTAAGGGGTATTTCTCTTGATAACCATCTGTTCTTCAACCAACCCAGAAATGTAGTGCTCCTGCAAATAGAAGCCAAACTCCAGGAGTCCTGCAAACTGCAAATTTTGAATGGATTCTATTTTTAGTTCTTTTTTTCTCCCTGCAATTTCAGTCAGCAGATTATACAGAAGCTAAAACTTGCAAAAAATATAATTGGGTAAAACCGTACTTCAATGGTCAAGAAATGCACGAAGCCTGGCTTACAAAATGAAATACGAAGTGTTTAGAAACATTTTACAGGCTGCCTGTAATAATTACACAAAAGACTTTAAATGTAGAAGTTGAATGGGAACACCTACTTTAGGCAGGCTTTTTGGGGGGTTAATAATTTTTAAAATTTATTTGTGTTTGATCAGAATATTTCTTCTCATAACCTTTTTGACACTCTATAAATTTAATAGAGATGTGTTTCAAGTGCTCAGGCCATGAATACTGAATTTGTTTCTCTCCTGCCTCTTTGTATTTATATTCTGAGACAGCGGAGTTGCCTGGTGACAGTCTCCCCACTTCCACAGCAGCTGGCAAGCCCTCCTTGTCCTGGGAATATGAAAGAAGCAGTTAACTAATATTTCAGGCTCTGATTTCAATGCGACAGTCGAGAAGTGCCAATCCCATGCAGGGCAGGATTTATAAGCTAAGATTTTTCTGAAAGTCTCAGAAGCAATAAAGAAAGAAAAATAAAAATACCTTTATCACATCTAGCTAACATGCAGCAAAATTTCATCCAAATTAATTAGTCCATATTAGTGCATCATCTAGAGTTTAACAATACCAGACACGAGCAGTGATTGTCTCAATCTGTTAACTTACATTTTCAGAATGCAAATTCTCAGGCTAAGACCAAAGCAAGCAGGGCTTTGACAGCTTTACAAGAAACAGTCACCTCTTTAATATTTACAGGGCGTGTATTTCAGATGGCTTCTGAACCTATCTGCTGGCCTGAGATCACTGCTCAAGGGCCAAGCACACGCACTCAAAACAAGCTCTCTAAGCTCACTGTGTACAGCAGCAAAAATCAAAGTTATACTTCAGAAAATTGGAGCTTTTAGCCAACTGAATTAATACCCAACAGTATTAATTAACATACTAAGCACCTTTATTTTTTAAAATCCTTATTTGATTAATTTTACAAGAATTTTTAATGTGATGTTATATTTTCTACTTTCCTGCGTCAAGCAAATAACTTTTAACTCGGTTGTTGCTCTGAAGAAAACTAGAATTACCATTTAAATGTCATATTGCTTTTTAGCCATAGTGTATTAAAAGGAACTTGTGTAAAACCACAGTGTGGCCATGGCAATCAATCAACTGCATTACAAAACCTAAAGGAATTGCTAATGAAAACAAACAGTATTTTCCAACACACTGCCAGGCTTTTCACTACTAGAAAATACTTTTGAGTTTTATAAACATTTTCCAAGCTGCTTTATTTTTGTCCTTTTTGGGTTTAACTTTAATGACAGCTTGGCCATTTAAATTTGGTAATAACCTATATTTTCCATGTCTTTGACAACATTCTGCAATTGTTTAACTTTGAAAAAATTTCTTTCCGAACCAACCACAATGACTTCAGACAGACATATTGTCAAAGAAACCCATAAAGCCCTGCAGAAATGCCTTCATTGCAAAACGGGCTGCCACATAGCAGATTAAATCCGAACTGACTGAAGAAGGACGTGGAACACAAGTGCTGTAGCCAACCATAAGTTCTTGAAGTGTCCCACCAAAGGAAAAACAAGAACCCTTCTCTTGAGCAACTGGATAATTGCCCGAACTACAGAGAGAAACCTTCTTTGTTACACATGGATACTGTGGATACTGATTTCTAAGCCTCAGGCTATGGAACTTTGGAACGTTTCAAACTCTGACCCCACTTTGGTACTCTCAGTACTGACAGTCTGTGTCCCAGCGCCCACCTCACACCAGCACCCTGCCAGGGGAACCCCTGGCACAGGGACTGCCCAGCTCCGAGGAAACAGAGCTGCACCATCACCTGGGGCTGCATGGCTGCTCACTGCACCTCTGCCCAGTTCTGCACCATCACCTGCATGGCTGCTCACTGCACCTCTGCCCAGTTCTGCACCATCACNCCAGCTCTGCACCATCACCTGGGGCTGCACGGCTGCTCACTGCACCTCTGCCCAGTTCTGCACCATCACCTGCACGGCTGCTCACTGCACCTCTGCCCAGCTCTGGGGAAACAGAGCTGCTCTCACTGCACCTCTGCCCAGCTCCAAGGAAACAGAGCTGCTCTCAGTGCACCTCGTTCAGTGATGTGCACAGCACTGACACAAAACTATCAAAGATGAAACGCTGAAAACACCCTCGCTCTCCATGATTCCATTGGTGCCTGCACTGGAGATGTCACCACAAATGCTTTTGGGCGTGAGCAGTAAGACAGAGCCTATCTGCCGTACCACAAACCTGATTCATCCACGTCCTTACCACCAAAGGACAGCCAAACCTCCTGAGCATTTCTGGGGATCTGTTTCCTAGTGGTGCTCTGGCTGCAGCTTTTCCACACTTAGGGCTTCACCCTCACTGCGCTGACAAGCGCAGGAAGCTGGGCTAGGAAACAGAACTGACCAAGGGTTTCCACGGTCACCAACGCATTCCTGAGCTTTGAGGTCTGCAAGCTCAGATATTAAAAGATCACACATAAAGAGAGCAATAATTATTTTATTGGGACGCTTCCGAACTTGGCCTTGTACCCTTCAGCACTCAGCCTCACCTTTTGGTTTCAGCTTGAGCCATGCAACATGCCCATCTCAGCTCACCAATCCTGCTAGTGCTGCCCATTCTTTCCTCATAGTAAATAGTGAAAAACGGTAAATAGTAAACTGTAAAAATCTGTAACAACAGGTAAGCTGGAATCCAGTTTAAAAAAACAGAGCTTGGTCACAGTGAGCTTTACCTAAGGCTGCGGCATCACCAAGGTCTCATGAAAGCCTTCATCTAAAGCATTAAATAAGAAAAAAGTTTATAAGAACAGGAAAAACAACCAACACACCCCAACAAAACATTTCCATGGAGTCAGAAACGTTGATGACAGAAGTTGAACTTCTTTAACACCATTCAAAACTTAGTGGGGGTGAGGAGAAGGAGGTCCTAACATGGAAAAATACATCTCATGGAGCTAATGACCGAGAGATGAAAGGAAAACAAAATCACTGCATGTTCAGCTGCTCCAATTTCTCTCTTTGGGAGGAAAGTTCATTAAGTGGGCAGCACCGGGCAGCACAGCAGAGCCACGGACAGAACGACACTTGCAGGACTGCCCTCGTTCATGGCTGCAATGCTTTCAGCTACCATTAGCAAAGCTCTCCATGCTCTGCGCAATGCTGGAACAAAAAGGAGCTCTCTGGGAAAGTATGTTTAGCACACTGAAAGCAGTGCTGTCGGCCTGTAGAAAAATTTGGTTTAGATAAAGAGGAGTTGGCTGATAGTCAGTGCAGCTAGACAGGAAATCTATCATCTAGCTAAAACAATTTAAAACATTTTTGCTACTGTAGAAAAGGCAAGGGTATCAAAAGGATTTTAAACCGCAAAAAATGTTTCCAGACACTTGATACTTCCAAGGTGTAGGAGAGCATACATCCAGCTACCCAAGAGCTCCTGAGAGCAGAGCAGTCCAGTTCTGAGCAGAGCCGCTCCATAATCACGCCACAGCCCTGGAAATCAGGTGTATATAAACCCAGCAATTTCACTAATTTTCTTTCTCTTTCCCCTGCCCAGCTTTAAGAAACCACAAACCCCCAACTAAACTATCAGGCCTTTTCAAAGCTCTGCAGATTCGTTTCAATCTGGTCCCCCTCAGCAGCAGATTTGCTGAAAACATTTTTTTCCCTTCACTACCAATTCCAAAGGTAACCTAACCCCGTAACTCGAACCCACTTGTACAAACTCTCTCCGCAGGCTGAGGCTGCAGGCGGGGCTGGAGGGCAGCTGGCCATGGACTCTGGGAATGGGATGCTGGGGGAAACAGCTCTCACCAATCTGACAAACCACAAGGAAGCTCAAGAGCTGGGGCAGCTCTTGTCACACCTTGAGCACTACCTGCCCTGTTCCCATTATCTCAATCCATGTCTCAAGGGGTTTCTAAGCTCTCTGCTCCCCAGCTGCCTTTCCCAGATCTGAATTCACACCGCTGTTGTACCCTGATCAGAAAAATTTCAAGCATCAACAGATCATTTCTAAAATCTCTCCTTTTCACCAAACTCTTATTTGCGCGACGTCCGAACGCCTTTTGTGAGAACAGAAATGACATTTACCACGATTTACTCACTGATAAACAAACATGTATCACTACCTCCAGTACCACACCAACTCTCCATGCCATAATTGTTCCAAAGAGGCTCCACAGCCTTTTCTTAAGCGACCAAACTAATGATAAGTTCTCTCCATCTTTTTATACAAGTATATATGTTTAATTTTTAAACATGAAAGATTAAATTAGAAGTTACCCACACAAACACAACTCCTTTTTAAAAGGCTCAAAACACTGTATTTACATCTGCAAGTACTCACGTTATTACTACAACCTTTATAACAGAGCTTAGGTTTGCTTCAAACAAAACAGGGTTCTCAGCGACAGAGGCCCAAGAAAAAGCCCTGCATACAGTTAGTCTACAAAGAATTAACTGGATTAATTAGCAAGGGATTTGAGAAGCAGCTTGGAGCTAGAAAACCAAAACACTAAATTGTTTAAATACTTTGGCAATGGATCAAGGTTTCTAGGCAGCCCTATGTTCCATTCTCTCCTTTTTTTTTTGCTCGGTGTTTTAACACATTTAACCTGACGAGGTACTTTTTCATGAGATATGAATGACACTGTCAAAATACCAAAAAAGAAGATGTGAATTAAAAAATGCCACAAGCTGTTAGCAATTCTGCCAACATGCATGAGCCCAGGCAACATTAATTAAAAATCAATAGCTTAGGACATAAATAGCTCTTATCTCTGTTATAGTATATCTCTAACATAACTCTTTATTAAAGAAAAAAAAGGGGGAAAAAAAGCCAGTGTCTCTGCTATTATACTGACTGAATTGACCACAACAAAGCAAAAGGAATAAGGCAAAAACCCTGAGCAAAGAAACCCTTATGAGAAAGGGAGGACAGGCATATGAATGAGTGGAATGCTTCAGCCTTGCACTGTCATTAACACATAACGGGCTGGAACAGCCCCGCTGCAAATACTTGCAGAACAAGTTACCAGGAAGAGCATTCCATGTTTGCAGTGCTAATACCACTCTATACAAAATCCTTCCTGCCAAGGAAACAAAAATAACACGCACATCTCCCTGTCAGCTACAAGTCAGTAACCTGTATCTTCCTGAGTTTGTAAATCAGTGCTTTTATTTTGTATCTCAAAAGACAAACTCTCTGATAATTACAAAATAAGGAGGAGAAAAAGCAGGAGATTGCACTCAACCTTTATTTCCCTTAGCGGCACCATCTTCAAACTGAAGTTACATTAGCAGGCTTCAAAGCTGAAAGATTTAAGACTAACCAGGAACTTAAGCCACGGCTTCCAGCAGCTGTTTGCACACTTGCAGAGAGCCAAACCTCCGAAAGACCCAAACCTATTTCCTAACACGGGATCACCTAAAGCTCACCAAGCTGGAGGTGCAGTCAGGGCCTGTCAGAACTCACAGACAATCATGACAATTTAGATTTCGGAAGAGTTTCCATAGAAAATTAACAAAGATGTAAAATCATACTGAAATGGAAAGGCTAAGTTTAATTTTCCTTTTGCCTAACAGCTCCTGCTTTATTCAATGATCATTAATGACGGGCATGTCAAATGCCTCCATCAAGACAATAGTCTCTAATCAGTGATGAAGAATTCAGACAAATGGAAACATTTCCCATCAGCTGGGTTTAGAGTCCTGCCTTGCACCTTCGGCACGCTCCGACTTCTTCCCACCCCCTTGTCATAATCCCAACTCCCAAAATATTGATTGAAATGCAACAAAAGAAAATCAAAGGTTCTATTCATAAAGTACAGACACCAAGTGTCAGGAGAGGGAAAGAGAAGATCCCACTTTTCACAAGCTCTTTTTCTCTACCTTTTCACTGAGCTCCATCAGATATGATGTATTTCATCCTCAACTGTCCAAATTCCATTCCAGCTGTTGCCAATTCCAGTTACCCTCGTTTAAGGTGCACTGAACACGAGGTTTTGCTGCTGCATTTGATAGAACACAATTCTTCAGCTACCAAGTTAATTATGCAATCTTGATTTTTAGTAGAAGTACGTTAGAACACAGAAATGTCATCATTAGAGTTCCTCTAAACAGAATAAATCCAAATCCCACCAAGTTCCCCGATAATGCTTTTTTTTGGTCATTGCAAAAATACAGAATAGCACTTTGACATTTCAACCACTGTCTCCATGGAAGGTTCAAGAAAACGAACAATTCCAAGACTTTGTTAAATCATCTGTCTCCATTTTACTTGATCATTACAAATAAAACTGAATAGAAGATGCACAAGTAATTTGTAAACTCTTTCAAAGGATCTGATTTACATTTTTCTTCTACAAAGATGAAGATCTCCCCATAACATGCTCCATTTGTGTTAAATATTAAATTAAGACACTCATACTACATATATGGCAAAAATGGAATATGTTTTTTATATGTTTTGCAATTACTTTCAGCAGTCTAATGCTGTTTATAATACTGGTGCAAATACTGCCACCAATAAAGAAACAAACATTAAAAAGGTGTCCTTTAAGCTTCCCTTTAAGGCATCTACCATAATCGTATAATTTGCTCTGGACATCATTAAAATGTAAAGTTAATGAGGATTCAGCTGAAAACAGAAGAAATGTAACCTATTTTCAGGCAAAACTTCTAACACTGCAATCAGAGGGAAAACCTCTTTGATGTCTCTTTGTCTCTTCTCATTAATTTTCTTTTGGTTTAAAAAAACACAAAGGCTGTTTAAACTAAAAAATGCATAGAAGTTTAAACATGGTAATTATAGTCGAGCTGCAATGAGGTCATTAGGTTTTTAAAACTTTGAGATAAACAAAATTGAGATGTATGACTATTTTAAAAACATGTCAATACTTAATTTTAATTGTCCATGTGATTGATACCCACTGTATTCTAAGGATTTAGCTGAGATACAGAATTGTTTCAAGATGATTTAGTGAAGGACAGAATCCCGTGACCGGGGCAGAGCAAAGCCATCACGAAATACATCAAAATGAAAAGCTGTAATTACTGTATCACTGGGTGCCACGTTTAATATTTCTAAGTGCAACAAAACACACTTCTGCCATTCGTGCAAGAGAGATGGCAAATTGTGAGATTTTACTGCTCTTTGCCTCTACGGGTCATTAAGGAATAAAATACTGCACAAGTTCAATAATTCTATTTACTCACTATATCTATTCCTGTTTATGAACACTACCAAGGTACACACAAAGCTGCACGTTTCTGTTTCACCATGCTGATTCTTTCCAGCAGAAAGAGATGTACCTTAAGATCACCTTAAAGAGATGTATTTAATTACACAATATTGATGTAATCTGTGATGTATTGCAGTGGTAAATATTTCTAGCAAATAATTTACAAGCTAATTTTCCCAAACACAAGCTAAAAACGATTTTTACCACTACTGTGTACAAGAGAAGATGATGGATCATCACAAATAGAAGGCCTTAAGCCACAAATACACAGGGCAAATATAACCTGATCTTTAGCGTAGAAGGAATTTAATCCCAAGGAAGCAAAATAAGCATTTTTATAAAACTTTTTTCGTGTGCCAGAATCACCCCTAGATAAAATGGAATGAGACGAGATCAATATATTATTTTGTGGCAAATGTAAAAACAAAGGCTGAGTGTTAATGTATTTGTGGACAGAGGTTATAGCTTTAAGAGAGGGTTGTTTACCCTAAGGAATCTTTTTTACATGTTAGATAAACTTTCAAATTCAACTGAGTCAAGTTTAACTGTCAACTGACAAGTATCAGATAGAACCAGAAACTACTTGAGGTGCAAGCGAAGCACAACTGCCGAAGAAAATTTCATACCTATTTCAAGGGAAGTTCTGGGGGTCGTGTTTTGCTCTGGGGTTTGGTTTTTCTCTTTTTGCATTTGACCTTTGTTCTGCCACGTTGGAGTGGGATTTGCTGTGCCCTGCCCGCCGAGCAGCTCTGTCCTGCAGGCCCTTCCCTGCAACACCAACCTGCTCTGGCGCAATCAGAACCTTGGAACAGAAGATCACACGGATCTCCAAAGTATCTTACAGACAGAAATCATTTACTGAAGGGGTGGAACAATGCAACTATCAATTCATGGAGATGTCCTGTTACCAGCATTCATATTCCTAACCACGTGGTTTCAAAAGTGAATGGTTCTTCAGAGGACCCAGCCATGGGGTTGAGTTGACACCTGCAGCATGCAATGGGAGTTGGGAGTCCAATTCCCTTCGCCGCCACTTAAAATCCCAACACAGATTCTAGAGGTGGAAATTCCAGTCAGGAGAGTGTTCAGAAAAAACTCTCCAGACTATGACCCGTTCCAGACAACAGATTATCAGTATCCGTTTTCTCTTCCCACCCCTCTATCCAATGTTATCATCCTCAATCTGGAAGTTCAACTTCCTTGGTTTCTATCTCACTCTTCCATTAAATAAACAATATTAAGAAGTATATAAAAAGCTGTTTTCATCTTTAAAAAGACATAAAAATTACCTTCCTGGGAGCTGAAAATCTGTCAGCATCTGGAATTTTAGCAAATGGTTTATCAAAACCTGCTAGCCCCAGAAGGACCAGAATGCAAATTTTCTCTGGTAGCACAGGAGGCGGAGCTTAGGATTTGTTTAGATTTGATCCTGGGTTTTGATAACTGCTGCTAAAGTAAAACAATAGTCTTGTAATAATTTTGCCCTTATCCGATGATAATCTAACCTCAAATCATCTCTTTTAAACTCCATTTCAGTTTATAAAAAACCTAACACCCAAACCACAAACAAACAGAACAAATCAACACAAAACAAAACCAACAAAAAACCACAGGAAAACCTAACAATGTCACTTTTTGTTCATGGCAAAAATACCACAGCAAAGGCAGGCAGCCCAGTACTGCCCTGGGCACTCTGACAGGCCTCTTTCTGAACTGCAGTTTACATTCTCCTCTCGTAAGGAACTCCCCATAACAAAAAAAAAACAGCAGTAAAAACAGATCTAGCTCATCTTTTACTTCCCCACACTGGCTTCTCCCGAGCGCTGCACCTGAAGCAGGGCTCTGTGAAGTGCTCTAAAGCACTTTCTGGAGTGCTCTGCTCCAACCACCAACCTACACCACAACAAACTAAAGACAGACACGCTCGGTTTCAGCATTTCTACTGAAAACACTCACAGGAAACATCATCGAGCTGTGGATGGACCGGTCACTGATGGGAAAGGAACCACCCCAAGTCTGCTCTTCCTAAATCTACAGGGAGTCTCCTTTAAAGTCATTTCTACTTTGTTTCTTTTTCACCTGAATGCCACTGGAACTGAAAGTTCTTTACAGCAACGCCTGTCTCTAGGTGAACTGCTGACTGCAGATGCACTGAGCTTTGAGCAGAAGTTAACACTCATTAACAAGATCACCTGTTGTGACTGAGAACAACCAAAAAACAAACCACCTCGGAAATGCTTAGGACCCAGAATGAACTGAAGTGAAAGCGACTCCCTTAAAGAAAGGCGCACACACACCCCCCTTTAACATCCCTGTCTGGACTCTGCTCTTTGCAGGTACTGCCATAGCAGCCCTACTCTTAAAGCAGCACAGTAAGAGAGAGTTAATTGCAACAAGTGCTTCACCAAATTCTTAAATGCTTCACATGCTGAAATCTTACACGTTTCAGTAGTATTGGGCATCTAAATCGAGTCTCTCCAGAAGTCTTTAAAAGGAACCACTCAAATTCATCTATAAGTTCAAGAAAAAACTCTAAGTATAGCTAGTGAATGAAAATAATTTGTTAGAATCACTAGAAAAACCCTCCCTAGGAAAGTTTCAGTTTAGCAGTTAATTCCAACCTGCAGTTAAAAAGGCACTAGCTGTCAGTCAGTTTTCTCACCCAACTCTATCATGAAAAGAAAAACTGACAGATCACAGGAGCTTGCCTTTGTAAACCAATTCGGGAACTTTCATGCTTCTTATTTGTTAGGTTAAAGGTTAAATTGCTGACCTCTGCCCTCCTGCTTAGCAGCCTTTCCCTTTTTCTGTAAAGCTTTATTTTGGGGCTGTATTTACATGGATTAGTCTCTTTTCACGCTAAGAAGGAATCTGTTCACAGCCAAAGCCTTAGTTCTGGTTGTACAAAAAGCAGTCACAATTATTCAGGAGCAGACAATGACCATATTGTGGATTTACAAAAAAAGCACCTCAGCCAT
The DNA here is from genome assembly GCA_013396955.1 of Regulus satrapa. Taxonomy (NCBI): domain Eukaryota; kingdom Metazoa; phylum Chordata; class Aves; order Passeriformes; family Regulidae; genus Regulus; species Regulus satrapa. The sequence continues at coordinate 547,785 of VWZN01021641.1, read as the reverse complement.
GGCAAGTTCTGTCCTTGCTGCACAAAACAATAGAAGAAAAATCTTATCAAGCATTCAAGAGAAAGCAAACAAAGCAGGCCCACTGTGAACTTGATGAAGATGTCAAGCTCCTTTAAAAAAATATAAATCAACAAAAGAGTTTGAAGTCTTGTGAGCGAGACTTTCTGGGCTGAATTTTTCTGTCTAGTTAAACAGTGCCAGCATAGCAATACACTGCAGATTAGTAAATAGTTGTGAAATAGGAAAGACTGCAGACAGAAGTAGTTAAAGCATGAAGCAAAAAGGACAAAGAGCTCTCTTCCCACAGAACAGCTCACAGCAACAGAGAAATGCTCAGTTACATTTGATATTACCGGTTTGGGGGATTATAAAATCTACTACTATCAGATAAGAACACGCCTAAAAATGTGTAAGATAAAATGTACGACAACTTGCAAAATGACAGATTCTAGAATCTTTTTCATAAGGTGAGTTTCTCTTCAAATTGAGTTCTGTATTTCATTTATACTGTAAGAACCAAACTGTGAAGTGTCTTCACAAAACCAGCTCAAACAGTGCTATTGACTTACCCGGACACTGCAGCCCCAGCAAGCTCTTTGTTAAAATCTTCCACCTTGTTTGTACTTAGAAGCAAAGCAATCAAATGGAAACAGAAAAACAAAGCAGCAGCTTAGGAGAATTAGAATTCCCAAATACCACCTACCTACTCAGATTTGGTTACTTTTCCAATCCTGCTTTAGGAAGCTCCGTGTAACAGCACAGCACTGTAAAGATGGGATAGGAAAACTCGTGATACGGGAATTCCAGCCCCCTTCAACAGAAAGCCCTTATTTCATGGAAAGAGACTTGAATTCTGCATATTGATATTTCTAAACCTTCAGTGTTTCACCCATTTCTCAACACAGAACGGACAGATTGGAGCCAATAAAATGCTTGCATCTTAAAAAAAATTAAGGCTGCTTGGAGAGCCGCACGGGTAAGGTTCACAAACCTTTGAATGACCAACTCTTCATTCATTTTAGTCCAGTAACTTTGCCTACGTTCAAGCAAACCCTTCATCAGTGGAGGAGGGCTGTTCCATGCTCAGCTATGTAACATTCTCATCTCTGACCAGACAAGGTAAGGAGCAGCAGCGTGTCTGACAGAGACAGAAAGCTGCTGGCTCTCTCTGCCTGTGAAAGTCCTACCACAGAAACCACCGTGACAACGGGAGAATAATTTTAAGGCCCGAGAAAATCCTGACTTCTCCCAGTAGAGTTAAGGACTCCGATGAGTTTAAGTTATACATTTGTGATCTACTGGGAAGGGGGGGAGGGAGGGAAAGCGCTGTTACAACCCAAGGCTAGAACATGAAAAGTAAAGAAGGAAGTACTTAAACTACTCACAAGCTTCTAGTAGGAACAAGATTAGTAGTACATGCTACTCTAGGAGCCAATTCAAATGCAAATTTCATCCTTTCACTCAAACAATGATAAACTACCTCAGAGTTAATAGTTTCCTTCTAAGATTCATCTCCCTTTTCAACTTAGCAGTATGTTTTCCAGAAAAGAAAGAAGCACATGGAGAGTCTTACAGCAAGACCTTTTAAATTCTGTCATAAAAGAAGTAGCATAAACTACATTTCCTTTCCTAATCCAGTGAACATTTGTTAAACTCTAACATACTTACACTTTGTCCATGCGGTCGCGTTTAGGCTTCTAACTTACCAGGGTTTTTTAAAAAAACACTCAGAAAGGAATCCTTTAGCTGTACTAAACCATTTCAGCTTTTTCCTTGAACACACAGCAAGAATTTATGCTACACTCACAAAAAGATGAAAGATGGGGTCCTTGGAGAGAAAGGCCTTTTGGCACACTACATGGTAAAGCTACAGATTTGACATACTTTTATAATGTCTGCTTTGGCAAGAACACAAAAACCCCACACAAAAGCATGGTACGTCCTCCCAGACAGGGGTGTAGGGGGTGTTTTACTCTTGTGAGCATTTACTTTCAAATGCTCTTACTTCAGAGACTATTTTGATCGGTTACTTTAGACTAACAAATTCTCTTTTGCGATATGAACAGTTTGACAGTCAGACTACAATTCTCCTCACAGCCCTTTCTAACAAGAGAGAATCTTTGGCTGAGGTCCAGCAACAGCCTTAAATTTGTCACATCCTATTTTTGATGAATGATCTGCAGCAGTTTTTAAGATCATAAAGCGCTTTGAAAGTTAAAAGAAAAATTTCACAAGTAGTAAGCCCTCACTTTCTTTATAAAGGTATTTAAACTAAATTTGCTAGGAGATTCTTTCTATTTCTGCATCTCAAAAAGCCGTCACAAAACACTGTTCTGGCTGAGATTAAGGGAAGAGTTGCAATGCACTCCTCTACAACACGTCAATAGCACAGAACTGGATATCTAGGAGTGCTTAAGGAGCTTAAGCAGCTATCTTCTGTAACAGGAACAATGCAAATCTTCGGCATTTACTACCTCAGCTTCCCTGAAGTTTCAGTATTACGAAATGCCATGACAAATACAAAAATCACAACCTTATAAAATACTTCCTTCCTTCACACAAAGATTAAAAATAGGAAAAGGAATCCTGTAAAATAGCAGTATTTCATAAAAAACTTTTAATTATGCACATCATGTAACTATTCCAATGCATGAGAGAAGACCATGCACCAGAGACACGAAACTTATTAGTTTTACTTTGAGCCAATATTTTCCCTAAAATATTTCATTTTTACAATAAACCCAGAGCTGTTTTTCCCTCTTTTTCTGAAAGTAAATGTGTGGGAGCTGGTGAGAAGCATTAGACTTGCAAAGTTCCCATGCTTGCCATACTTATACCTGACACACACAACACAGATTTCTCACTACACAAATTCCACGTCCTGTCAGTGTAAAAACACAGACTCTGCTCTTTCTATTCTAGTGTGCAGCTTCTCACTTTTGGTGAGAAGGCTCCAGGCTCCGGAGCAATGCATCCCTACAAAGAAGCAATCAGGGGAGAGGAGGCCTCTGAGGATGAACAAGGAGCTCCTGGACAAACCAAACACAAACAGGCAGCTCCCAGAGGGTGGGAGCAGGGAGACGTGGCCTGGAAGGAATGCAGAGGAACTGCTGGAACAGCCGGGCATCAGGTTAGCAAAGCTAAACCCTGCCAGAAGTGAATCTGGCCAAGAACACCAAGGACAACAAGAAAAGCTTTTATAGGTATGTTGGCAATAAAAGAAAGAGCAGGGGAAATACGTGTCCTCTCAGAAAGGGGGATTCCCAGCTTCCATTGAAACACCAGTCATTAGGCAAAAAATTGGGTTGGTGTTGTCTCCTCCTAAGGAAATACATTTTTAAGAAGAAATATTCATCTTCGTGTAGCCAGTCAGAGTTGCAGCTATCCTGCTCCACAGTTCTCAAAACAAAGAAGACATCCCATTTACTTAAGTAAGAAAAATCCATACTGTGAATTCAACAAAGAAAAGCACAAAAACCACATTTCCATACAACTGAATACTGGAATTGTATAACCTACCAAAGGTTTCACGTGCCAAAAATATACAATGCTGAGCACAGATGACCATTATTTCTAAACAATCTTGAGGAAAGGACAGTGAGAGCACAGCAAGCTGATCCAGTGATCATTTCCACTCTCAGTTCACACATTTCACAGTGGTTTGGCAAAGTTCAGCCTGGACTGGAATAAAACAATATTTGCTTTTTCAACTTCTTCGGTTTCAATGAAATTTTTCTCTTTGTACCTTACTATGCATACAAAATATTCCCCAGAAGATCCTGAAGCTTACACTTCTATGAATCAACTCAGGATAATCCAGGCAGGAAGGGACCTCGGCGGGTCTCTAGTCCAACCTCCTGCTCAAACACAGGCCAGGTGTGAGGTCAGAACAGGTTCTTCATGGCTTTGAAGCAGTTTGGTCTTGAAAACCTCCAAGGATGGAGACGTGCAACACCTCCTGAGTGAGCTGGTCCAATCCTTGAGGTCTTTCTCGGGGTGAACAGGCCCCACACTCGCTCAGAAGGTCTCTTGATCCGCGTGTCACTGCCCCTGGTCCCGGCCCACCCGCTCGGCGAGCCCGGGCCCCTCCTCCGAGGCCCTCCCGGGTGTGGAAGGTGTGCTCAGCTTCCCTGGAGCTCCTCCAGCCTGCACCAGCCCAGCCCTTTGGGCTCCTCACCCTCCAGCTCGCTCACCAGCTTTGCAGCCCTCCACTGAACTTGGTCCCGTTCCTGGGTGCCTTTCGTGCAATCCACGACAGATTTTTCCCTTCTGCAGTTGACTGAGAACTTCGAAATACATTAAAGCTTAAAATTTCAGTTGATATTTCACAGTCACATGGCAAACATCCTTTGGTACTTTCTCACTTTTCCTCTTCCAATTTGTTCTCCCATCCCAGCAGGGCTGAGCTGCCAGCTGGGGTTAATCCATGACAGCTACACACATTTTTAAATAACAAAACAGAGGCAAGTTTTACAATAACAAAACAGGGGCAGGTTTTACCATCCCACAAGCCAAACAATCCCTCCCACACAGACAGTTACAGCTTTGGAGCAATTCGTTCTCTTCACAACCAAGTAAGAAAATTGATATCAGATTTAAGAGCATTTTGAGTATCAACAGCATTATTATACTAGACACAAGCTTCAAAAACAGCTGTCTTAGTTAATTTTGGGATCAATTAAATAGGGAGAAAAAGTTTTAATCCTGTATGATAATTTGCTTCTTATACAACTTTTATGCATTTTACTTTTCTCAACATGCCATGCTGTGGTGCCACGTAATAAACATTCCCTGACTGCAAAAAAAAGAACCAGGTTAATCTACTATTCTTAGGGTTTTGGCATGGCACAGACAGACACAAAGTGGACACAGACTACATGGATGTGTGTATTTCTGGAATGGTGATTTGCCTGGGATAGAGTACAAGTGTTACATACCACTGCCACTGCAGAGAAGGGACAAACTTCACTCAGAACAGAAGGACAAAGTATTTGGGTATACACAGATCTAAGGCTTCTGAGAATACAGTATACATCTTAGGTATAAAAAAAATTCCTTGGTAAAAATCTCTTAAAAGCTTCTTCAGAGAGAGTAATCTTAGCATATATGACTAGTAACATCAATTATTAAAACTTTTTTTACTCTCTACAAAGGATTTCTGAAGATTTTGCACCTACAAGTACATGCAACAAACCTAAAAACACAACTAAGTGAAACTCCCACAGAATCAGTTGGTTTATAGAACAAAATGTATACTAAATTCTCCAATTAAAAACCTGTAAAGTAGTTTCCGTGCTTTTTAACCCACCTTCCCACAGCAGGGAATTAATCCCTGCAGGGGGATGCAAACAAACTTCAAAGAGAAGATTATACCCAGACACTGGTACTGTACAATGTAATGTTTATGGTCAAATTTGTTCCGATTTTCTGGCACTAGAATGCAGGTCAGATGTGCAGAAACAAAGAGCAGTTATTAAAAGGGCTCCTGCAGTTCCATGGAATAGCTGCGGTGGCACGGAGCGCTAGGACAAGGCACAACCCTATTCCAGTCCCAGCTCCCACCGAGCCCTTGGCAGGGAAGGAAGGAGTTGCAGCTCTTTGACTTTCGCAGACTGTAACAAATATAGATACAAAAGGAGCAAAGTGGCTTTGCAGTCAAAAAATTACAAAAATCCTTTCTATTGGTTCATTGCACCACTTCTACAACACACACACACGATTGTTTAATAAAAGAAACACCACCTCACTATATGCTGACTAATCACTCTTATTAATTTTGACAAACTTCCTTTTCGTACCATCCTAGAGACTGAACTCTCAGAACAGTATCTCGAACTAAGTTTTGGCATTAGGAATTTCAACCTTTGCTTTTCCTGCTTATTTGATCGAGCTCCTCAGGTGAGATAAAAGTGCAATTGAAAACTCCCAAATGTACTCACATGTTGCCTTCAGCAGTTCTGGGACTTCTCTGCCATAAACATAGGAATACTTATCAAAAATGATATTACAGAAAAATGTGTAATTATGACTTGCTACCAATGGTAAATACAGTTAACCAAATCACAAGCTGTTTCCATGCCTGATTTCCAGACAGTCATTTGATCAAACCGAGAATTCTGGGAGCAGATAAAAATACTTCTCTAGACAAGTAAGAAAGAGGACATAAAAACAAATTCCAAACAAGACGTTTTTGACATGAGCAGCAAATACCAATATGAAAAAGCACTAATCAAGAAAAGAGGTGTTTCTATTTTAAAAGACAAAAACAGACAAAACAGTCAAAGAAACCTGAAAATTGTCCACAATCAGGTACAGAAACATACATTTGTCATTTTTAGTCCTGTTAAAGATTCCACAGAAGCAGTAATTAAGACATTTTTAAAAGCTAGAACAGCACAACGTTAAATAGACTTCATTATCTCACAATCTGTGGGTCTCAAGAACAGTTTCAGGCAATAAATAGGTAGAACTACGGTGCAAACAGTACCTTTCCCAAGGCAGCTGACTCCCGAGTGCGTCACTTCTGCATACACCTCAAAGGTCGTTTCTGGATTTTGTCTGAAACAAAAGGAAGGTATTTAGCACAAGGAGAGTTTGGTTGAAGGGCACTTGCAGCGAGGCAGTCAGAAAGGGTTCTCAGCGTGCAGAGACACAGTACAATGACAATTAGAGACTCTCCATTCCTTGGTTTTAACCAGCCTTGGATGGTTTCTCATCAGACCTTTGTAAAGTGCTAAATACAGGGATTTTTTTCAAGGAAAAAAAAAAAGTCTTGGAAACTTCTCACCCAAGTGAAAAGTCACATGGTCCAACGCTGAACAAACAGCACCCAGAGTCACGTTTTCCTTACTGTGACCCTTGAGTTCAACTTCATGACATCTATTTGCCCAGGAAAAGGGGGAGAAAAAAGTAGCTGCAGTCAAGAGGAGGCAAAATCACCTTCTGCACACACTACTGAGAAACTTAAGAGGCTGCATTTAGGATGAAGACAGCGCCCCTTTTTAACACCTGTCAAAATATTTCTACCTCTTTATCAAAAAAAGGCCGTGCTGGAGAATATTACAAATGCACGAGGTTTGGTCTCGTGGGACTCCAGAGCCTGAAATGCAGACATTTGCCAGACGCATGGGAAGAAGTGTGACAGTCCAAAAGCCCACCAAATGGAGCTACCAGATGTAAATGACACTTGAGGAAAGAGATTTACTTCGCTCCAGAGTCAGAAATATACCGGCAGTAAAAGTCAAAAGTTAATGATATTACTTCAAAACAAACAAACAAACCATTTAGTGCCTATTTTCAATTCTTACTAACTGACCTCTCAATAATTTTCAATTCTTACTAATTTAACTCTCTAAGTGATGCTCTGGAATTACATCTCATAATGAGCATGTAAAGGCAGCAGGTGATTATGTAAGAAAGAATATTTTAAGTTAATTCCCGACTAACAAATTTAGTTACTCCAGATATTTTTATGAGATTAAAGAGACTGTAATCCTGAAATAAGGATTTTGCAGGTCTGAATATGTGACACTTTATTCTTAGACTTTGTGGTTAAAACTGAGAATCAAAATTGCATAATTACTGTTCCAAATTCACATCTGCTTGTGCAGTTATAATATTGTCTCCTGTGTGCTAATGCAAACTAACATTAGAAAATTGCTGTGGTATAATTTGAGTTTTGTCCTTACAGTTAAGGATGAAAATTATGAGAAAACCCACGAATATATATGCTAGAATTCCTAACTGAATGATAAATCAAAAAATTAAACTCACCCAACATTTCAAACCACACATATAAGCACGTCGAGGAGTTCAGCTTAACTCTTCAGAGAATTTCTATTATTTTTAATCCTACTCTAAGACCAAAAGGATTAAGGAAAACATTTCTAACCATGCCACGGGCCCACTTAGCCTAACTCAAGTGGCTCTAAGCCAAAGCCCACACCTATTTAAACTGACAGAAAAGTTACCACTGCTTTCAGTAGCACAGGATCACGCTCCTCCGTTTTACAGAGCACCTCTCAGGAGCAACAATGGCTCACAACTCAATTAGCGGTAATTTAATTTGCCACCAGTTCCCCACTGATTTGTCCTGAGGAGCTGTTTCTGCAGGGAACCCCAGCTCTGGAGCTGCCCAGCCAACGCGCGGCCGCAGGGCTGGGGCTGAGCGCGGAGCACCACGAGTGCACCTCTCCTCCCACACTGGGCAGCCTTATCGTACCCTCCTGCTCGTGTCTTTATTTTTAGCACCCTGTTTCCTTAATTAAAAGTTTATAAACGTTGTATTTTTACAGCTAATGGTTAAAATAACAAACACCTCTTTAGTATTATGCTAGGACCCGTGTTCAAATTCGTAAGTGAAAGCGCCGTGTAACGCAGCTGGCAGGAGCACAGACTATATTCCAAAACTTTCAGACAAAAAGACATCACATTTTGTATTTTATTTTTCCATGACAAACGTCCATTTATTTCTGTGAACAGTGAAATTAAAGTAACCTTCCCAAGTGAGAGACTCAGTAGTAAAGGCTGCATTCAACAGCCAACACCTCAGCATGAGAATGAAGCCATTGTTGGATGGTGGATATTTTATAACTTTTCAGAGGCATTAAGGAAACAAGCCGCTATGAGACTTCACACGGTTTGCAAATCCAGCCTAAACACCATGAGCAATGTGCATTCTGCAGCCCAGCATCACCCCCAGAAACCCCGGCCCCTGCAATCCCCCCAGCACGAGAGCCTTGAACACACACACCAGGTCTGCCCTCCCAAAAATCACTCACAGAGCCTCGGTCACTTATCAGGGGAACAAACAGATGCAATAAAAAAATACAGAGGACACAGAGGTACAAAAATACACAGCAGCCCATTTATTTGAGAGCTAGGTAATTTCAGAAGGAAATGCTATACTTCTTTGCAAACAAACTTAAGAAGCTGTACGAGAAAATAATACTTCTGTGACAAATGGTAGTTGTATTAATTACTTCAAATATCTGATGTAGAAATAATACCTCTTTCAAAGCAATCAATATGAGATTCGATTTTACACTGAAATAAGATACTTCAAATAAGATATTTATGTACCTTTTATGATCAAAAATTGTAGTTTTTACCAAACTGTAAGAGACTTATCCAGAATAAAATTAGATCAAGCACTTCTCCAAAGCTGGATGGCTGGAAGTACATACTTTACATATCTACAGCCTATTTCGATTCTGTGGGGAGCATTTTTTGTACACATAGGTAAATAAATGCAAGGGCACTTTCGACAGAAAATATCATTCTGTTTCAGAACTGAGGCATAAGAGAGAAGGCTGACATCGCCTGATAATTAGTTGCCTTGTAACAAGACTTGGATGCCCAACTCCTGCAGAAAATAAATGATTAGCAGAAAACTGTAATCACCAATTCAGAAACTGTAACTGAAGCCTTGATTAATTTCCACCTATTTCACTTTTTTGCCTGGTATTCCCTCGGTAACTAATACTTCATCTTAGTTTATCACTGGAAATGTTACTGAGACACGCCCAGCAGAGCCCTAAGCCAGCACTGGAACCCGACGCTCCGATTCTCTTTTCCTCTGCCTGCAGCTAGACAGAAGCCAAAAGCTCACAGGACTGCTGGCAACTCCTGGATTTCTTTCCCTTCAGTCCGACGCAGCTACTGATACTTTTCTCTAAGCGATCTTTCACTCATGAAGGATTTTTCTCTAAGCAATCTTCCGCTCATGATCACGCGCCCATCAGAAATCTGAGAGCCAGCTCTGCCCAGGTTTCACGCCGAGTCTGTCGCAGTGTGTGCAAGGGACCCTGTGCCAAGCATTTAATGCCCCTCACAGCCACCAATCTCCTGCAAGAAGCGAGAGATCTGAGCACTGGATGTTTGCTGGGGCTCCTGCTCCTACTGGTGACGCCCCGAATGCAGCTGTGCCTCACCCTGCCCACTGAGGAAACAACTTTCTCATTCAGGCTTCCAACCTGTCCCTGTAATAAGGAAGTTACTTACCAACAATAAAGTCTTTGCTGGATTAAACATCCAGCTCAGAAAGGCAGACCAGAAAAGCCTCTTACTCAGACAGGCTCTCTCACTCTATATATTTTAAGACCGAATTGGAATCTTGCTCTTACACTACTCAGGCACGGTGTTCTGTCTAGATTGGAAAAAAAGCAGTTTATTAAGTGTTGCTCAAGGCAAAATTGCTCAATCACTCAGTGGACAAAATGCTTTCTCACAAAGTCCAAGAAGAATGAAAAGCAATGTTTACCTGGGTTTATTACCTCTGTTACTCTGGTGATTGGGAAATACGTGGGTCTTATCTGCAGTCTTGAAAGACAAGTGGACACTGAAAGCCTTTGCACAGAAAAAGTCCTTAACTCCACTGGCTGCACAAAATACTTCTAACAACTCCATCTCCCTGACACCAGCTGCCAGCTGGAGCATCTCGCCTGCCCGACCACATTCTCATTGAGCAAAGTCTGCCCAAAGCCACTGAAGTCCAACGAGCAAGCACAAACCCAAAGATGGCAAACACAGCTTGCGGACTCAGCGTGCACAGAAAACAAACTGCGTTTAACACAGACATCAGCCTTCTAAGGGATTTAAGATAAGGCCGCCATAAGAAGCCATTTTGGATCATAATCTTGAAGTGAAGTGATCCACTCTGCTGCCAAAACACCTACGGTTTTCAGTTCTACCTCTATTTGAGTTTAACCACCTTCTCAGGCTTTCGTTTCTCTGCAGCAACAGCTGAGAACACGTAACTCCAAAAGGGTGCACAACTCATGCTCACAGTAGGCTTAAGGAAGGCTCATTCCTTTCTGGAACCCACCAACTGCCACCATTACAAACCCTCATTATCTGCTTACATTTTCCTGGAACACCTGGCTGGAAAGGCCATGTTTTCACCTATCCAGCCTACGGGCTTGGGAACATGAAGATGTGTCATCACACAAACCATGTCCCCTCCAGTCTCATACTCAAGTTAAACAAAAGAAGTGAAAACTTAAAGCCCAATCTAATCCTGAAGAACACTGTGTTCAAGAAGGAAAAACAACTGCTCAGCAGCACCTGCTGAAACCTCTGAATCAAACAGGATCTGCCTGGGTCTCCCCACTCCGTAACCCTTTCATACACACAGATGTCAGCACTCCCTGCTTAGCAATAGCTTTATTGCACCTCTACCTGCGGCTTTATTGCACCTCTACCTGCGTCCGAGGAACTGAATTTTCCTGGACTGGCACATGAACGAACTGAGAGTTTTAATGTGACTATACCAAATATACCAAGGCTTACCAAGAAATCAACCACCAATTTTATGTTTTTTTTTTTAAAAACCAAACATTGAGGACATGGGTCTGCAGGCCCAGCACATCGATTACTTGCATCACTCTTCTCCTTCCCCCAAATCCCCGTGCTAACGCACTTTGGCTATCTCCTAGCCAGACTGCAGTCCTTCCGTCAGCACGCTCTAACCTGGGCTAAGAAATTTGCACTCCTTCGACCCCTCCTCACCCCCCGACAGGCGTCGGCTGTGCTGGCAACGCAGATGTGCCCAGCAGAGCACCCCCGCCCTCCCTCAGGCCTGCAGCGATAACACTGCGCTGCCCTCCCCGCCGGCCCCGAGAGCGGCAGGGGCAGCGGGCTGGCTCTGAGGCGGGGTGGGCTCTGGCCCCTCTTCTGGGCCAGCGTCCGAGGGTCCCGCCGGGGTCTCGCCCGGAGTTGGGGTCGGACGGCCCGTCCTACCCGTCCCTCCGGCCCGCGGGGCACGGAGCGCTCTCTCCCCTTCCTTCTCCCTCTCTCTCTCGCCCAACCCGAGGCCCGCGGGCTCGGCCGGGGTCCCGCCCGCGCGGCCTCACACGGAGCGGAGGGAGGGCGGGGAAGTCAGTCCCCTTCTCGCTCTCCCGAGGGCCCGAAGCGGGGCTGGAGAGCTGCGGAGGGCACTCACTTGATCCTGGATCCCATGGTNCCTCGTCTGGGCAGCCGTCCGGGAAAGGAGCGGGAAAGGAGCTCTGGTGCCGAGCCACAGGAAAATAGGCAACAGGCAGAAAACGATGCAGAACAAGTTCCACCCGAACACGAGGGAGAATTTCTTCACTGTGCGAGTGACGAAGCACTGGAACGGATTGTCCCCAGAGGGTATGGAGTCTCCCTCACGGGGAATATTCCAGAACCATCAGGACACAATCCTGTACCGTGTGCTCTCATATCTGGTCAGGGAGCATGGACCAAACGCCCCAAAAGGTCCCTTCCTACCTGACTTTTCCTGTGTCTCTGTGACTGCAGCCGGGAGCGCCGGGGGTCGGGCAATCGCAACGTGGAGTGGCTCTGCTCCCCTCAGGAAGATTCAGGCGAGAACCCCGCAGCGGGACCGGCCTGCTCCCCTCAGGGAGATTCAGGCGAGAACCCCGCAGCGGGACCGGCCCGCTCCCCTCAGGGAGATTCAGGCGGGACCGACCCGCTCCCCTCAGGGAGATTTCGGTGGGAACCCCGCAGCGGGACCGGCCCGCTCCCCTCAGGGAGATTCAGGCGGGACTGGCCACGCTCCCCTCANTCCCCTCAGGGAGGTTCAGGCGGGCCTGGCCACGCTTCCCTCAGGGAGGTTCAGGCGGGCCTGGCCACGCTCCCCTCAGGGAGATTCAGGCGGGACCGGCCACGCTCCCCTCAGGGAGATTCAGGCGGGACCGGCCCGCTCCCCACAGATCTCCTGAGCTACCCACCACGTTTAGCAGCTGAAGAGCGGCCTGGAGTGACACTGAACAGCAAGGCCGGGCTGGGACTGACTGGGCCGAACTGCGTCACCAGCTTGATCCCTAGCCCTGAATACCCTCTGATACCCGGGCCGGATGAGGAGCAGGACTGCCCATCTTGGAAAAGCCCGCGCACAGGGGAGCCGTCCTCATGGGCACAGGCCAGTGGCTCAGACAGGAGCACGTATTCGATGTCCAGGGACTGCAGAAGTCGAAGGAAAGAGGCAGAGAGAGGGGTGCCCTGGCAGAGCTGTGACAGAACATTGTGCGCTGTGGGCACAGAGACAGTAAAACATGACTTGAGAGAATCTCGAGGCCAGGAGAGATCATAAAGGGGACTAGAGATTTCTCAGAAATGGAATGCAGTCTGCTGAAAACAAGTCTTCCATTTACTCAAAAATTGCAGATAGGCAGCTTTTGAAATATGCCGTGTTGGAGCTGGAAAGCAGGAACAAACAGGTACCCAACTATTTCATTAAATATGATTTATGGTAAGATTTCAGGAAGGTTTGGAGTGTTTCTAATGTAATATAGCAATTTTTAACTTTATTTGGCATTGAGGAGGAACTTCAGTGAGGAATGAAAGAATTGAAAATTATTCTTTAAAGGGCCTCCAAAGTTCAAATCATTGTGGACACCCAGTGCTTGGCTGAAGAACCTAGTCAGCTAGAAAGATGGGAGAGAGTATATCCCATCTGAGACCCTTTAATATCCAGTTTGCTCCCCAGAGAGCCCGGCTAGGAAAAAAAATCATACCACCCTCAGTCAAGTAATAAATTTAAAATGTGTTAAACGCTATGCAAAGAGTCCTGGAAGATTTATTCACAGTTACAGTAAGTCAAAGGCATGTTTGGGGAGATGAGGAGGAGTGTTTCTAGTACTAATTTGAGTACTTGAGATGAGGTGCTTCCACCTCAAGTTCCACCCACAGCCTCTGAAGGCACTGAAGCCCCGGCTTGCTCTGTGCTGGGGATGGACCTGTCCGCAGCCCCGAGTCGGGTTTGACCTGCAGCACTGCTCCCTGGCTCGTTCATCATTCCCCCATCCGTGGAAAGCAGCTTTGTAAAGCAGAATTAGTGTTCAGTCTAACCCTTTAAACGCCTCGGTGCGCTGGGGGTGGCGCATACAGCCATCAAATGGTGGTGGGCCTGTAGAAATAGTGTTAAAATCGGAAGCAACAAACCCCTATGGCCATTAATGAGTTAAAAATAAGGCAGCTGGTAAATACAGTGCTGATGTTGTGTAAAATAACAGTGTGGAAAACCCCCAGCGTGCTAGGGGTGGCTGACAGAATTTCCTACATTTCATGACATGTTCCTTTTGTGGAGCACGGATTGACATTAAAATTAAGAGGTAGAGCTAGAGAGTCATGATTTTAGTTTTGGTCTGTTTTGTGGAGTGAGCTTTTTAAAGATTTAAAGGTAACCTTATTAATATGGACAGCTATAGTAAATATTTAATGGGGACATGTATGCAAGAGTAGTAGACTGGTTTATATTCCACAGCTTTTAGACTGGACATGCTAAAGAATAAAAGGCTGGTGAAGTATGCACTCAGCCCACTTTGGGAAAACAAGATATAAAAGGTGGATTCTGGGAACTGGACTGGATGACTGAGGTGGTGGATGAGCTGAGAGTGACTGCTGACCTTCCAATGTCGGGAAAAAGAGCGTCTGGCAACTCCATTTAAATATGTCTTGGTGAGATATCTGTTCTGTAGGTGACTGATTTCTAATGAGGATGTTTTCCTACCCCAGGGAAGAATTTATAAAGGCAACCTCACGTTGGTGTCTGTTCATCGGCAGTTCCCAGCCAGGATCCTGGCAGGTATGTGCCTGAACTTTTCAGCGGGAGATATTACACTCACCTGGGTCATGTGCTAAGCATGAGATAATACATTTGAAAAATAATATTTTAGTGTATTCCAAGAAGAGGATTACCTACCTCAAATTCACTGTTAATAAAGGTGAGTTTAATTCATAAAAATAAGCGGGCATTTGTATGGAGAATTGTGAGGTTCTAAAGAAGACACACTTAATGGGTCTGGCGACATGCAAATGCAGCCTATGGAAGCTCTGGTTTAAAAGGCTGCCTAATAAAATAGGTGTGAGCTTGTAAATCTGGTAATGCTAAATCAGAGAAAACCAGAAAGGTGAGGACAGGATGAGTGTCCAAATTTCTTCCACTTAAAGGATAAAACAGATGCTAATATGGCATTTTACTGTGCTTTCCAACTGTATTTTGTATATATGAAGCAAGCAAAGTCAGGTGTATTCCAGAATTCGGGATACAGAACAGGTTTGTACTTCCCAAATGTTGATAATAAAACAGGAGAATTCATTCAAAATCTTGCTTGAATAGACACTGAATATTTAATTATTTTTTTTTTTAATGTGACAACTATCTTTTCTGTGGAAAAGAAATGTTAAACATGATGTAGATGTTCCTGTTCAAGCACAGGAGATTTTTCTCTCTATCTGCCCAATACTAATTTATGTTCCAAGCTAGAACTTCTTTTCCCCTGCTTTACCTGGTGTATTTATGTAAATAAGCTGCTCATTAGATCCCCCGAATCCCATTTTCTGCGACTGTCGGCCCCCACGCCTGCGGCCGGCGGTGGTTGATGTAATTGTGTCCCAGTGAGAGGGCAGCAGGGGCGGCGGGGCCCCCGAGAGAGCGAGCGGGGGGTTCCAGCAGTGCCTGGGTGAGAGCGGCTCAGAAGGGATGAGCTGATTAACTGCGAATCACCCTCCCAGAAGAGACGGAGCATTAACGGCGAACAAAAGGGAAGCAGAAGGGAAACTTCAGGCAGAAGAAAATAATCCAGGAATTAAAAGCTTGGTGAAAGCCTTAGGATGCTTCCAGATTGACCTGAGAGTCGAAGTTCGGTACCGTAGAAATCGAGGTCTGATGGTCATGGATGGATGCGGTGAAAGTGGCTGAGCCTGTGTTTTAATGTGAAACACACCCACAGCAACAAATGTAGGGAAGAACGCAGTTACTGTTCCTGCTCCTCCGCTGACAACCCTGCTGAGGCACAATGTAACCTGAATTTACAGGGGGGTTCTCCCTGCTATGGCTCAGCCAATGAGAACGGCAAGGGGAAAAATGCTGACTTTGGAGATCAATAGAAAACCCTCATCTAAAAGGTTATGCCTTGGAAGAGAATATCCAGCTATCTGACTAATATTGATTATAATGTTCATGTACATTTTCCCTAATTTCTCAGTGGATGAATATTAGGAAAATATCTACCCATGTTTAGAAACCAATGAAAAGTTTATTAAAGATATTCCTTTGATGTGAAGTAGAAGTCATTTCATCAACCCTAATTTTGTAACTCTTGTTGTTATCAAACAATGAGCCTCATGAGTTATGGATCAGGTCATTGCAAAGAGCCTCCAGAAGTGTTCACATATGTTCCTTGAGGAAAAAGCCTGTTCTTAATGCTCCCAGGCTGGGATTCATCAGGCATTGTTAGGATAGCTGCTTACCCTCAGAGACATTTATTTATGCCCTAAAACAAGAGAGATCTTTCAATCAGCCTCTTTACCTATTTGTATGGATGGAAATAGGTTATATTGACTAGTTTTCCCTTACAATTTAAGAAACAATAATTGTAATTGCACAGAGTAAAATGGATCTTTAGAAAATACGGATGAAAGAATAAAAGCAAAAAAGGCTTTTGGGAAATCCCCACCAAAATTCAGTTATAAGAACACGACCAAAGAGTTTCATCAGAAGCAATCTGTCTCCAAAACTGGACACTAGAGATGTTAAAGGAAGAGTGCAAGAACGTGAAAATACGTGGAATTCTCTCACAGCCTCCAATAAATTGTGTGTTTTCTCAGCCACCGTTGCTCCTTCAGAATAACAGCTTTTGTGGGACGGGGCTCCACTATCGGGCCATTGACCACACCTCCAATCGCTGCCTTCTTTTCCAGTGCCTCAGCACATTTCCCGAGCGCTCTGCTCCTCTGCTCCTGGATGGCCAGCACAGGGGTGAGCCTGCCCCTCCTCCTCCCCCTCCCTGTGCACAGCCCTGCTTTGCCCTGGCTCCTGCACTGCGGCGGGGAGCGCCTCGGCAGCATCGCCCGCCAGCTCTCTGGGGCCCCGCGGGTGTGTATGGCTGTGCTCTCAGGGCCGCTCCACTCCCAGGGCTGCTGGTTCCTCTCACACTCCCTGCCTGTGCCTCTGCAGCGTGGGCAGTGGCCGGAACCTGTGCCAGTGAAGATCGAGGCAAAAGCATCCCGGAGTGCCTCAGCCTTCTGCTTGTCCTGGGTGACCAGGTGCCCCCTCCCCTTCCCGAAAGGACACACCTTCTCCCTGTTCTTCCTATTATCAATGAACCTACAGATGCTTTTCTTGATGCCCTGACATCCCTGGCCAGAATGAATTCTATCAGGGTTTAGCTTTCCTAACCTGGTAGCTGGCTGTTAAGACAATTTCTCTATATTCATCTAAGTCTACCTGTCCTTGCTTCTACCCTCTGTAGGCTTCCTCTTAAAAGCTAAGCAAGCAATAAAATACTTTCCCTTTCAAGTGTTTGAAGTACCATACACTGAATGACCTTTTCATTTTCCATTCACAAAGAAATAAGAAATAACTGTTCTTATTTCTGATACCTGTGATTATACCAATAGCTATAACTCAGGCCCGTGAAATCCTTTAATGTAATGAGCCATGCTGGAGAGTCATTCCCCTAAAGAAAAGAGCTCAGGATGATTGACCTGAAATGGCCTCTTCATTTTTTAATGAAAGGAGATCTAAATATGGCAAACATTTCCCTGTGCTACTGTCTCTCAACAGACATCTTCCTCATGACAATCTCCCATGATTAACAAGAATTAATTATTTAATTTTAGGGAGAAACTAGCAAAGTGTCTATGAGAACTGTCTGGGGTTTGTCTTTAACTGTGCAGGGATTTTTCTGTCAGGAAAATGGGGTTTTTCCCTTTACTGATTCCACTGTTTGCATAAGAGAGAAGTAGCTGATTGGGCATCAGGAAAGGCTTAGAAAAGCCTTGTGGTGAAAGAGTGGGCACCTTTTGTTGCTTGTTTCACCTTAGGTGTGTGCAGAGACCATTTTTACGCTGTCTCCTGCCAGCATCTTCCCCATCATCACATTTGTTCTCACCTGCTGGATCTGTTTGCCTGTATCATCTAGCAGAGCCCTTCTCTAATTTCAGAAATTCTTCCTGTTATAAACACGTTAGGGTTTTACCTTTACCTTTGCCCCAGAGCACTCTCCAGCCAAGAACAGCAGTTTTGCACCCAAAATATCTCCAGCTCACCATGAACGTACCTGCGTGTGTTACCGAAGAGAGCGGGAGGTGAACTCAAAAAAAACTCAAAAAGGTGAAGAAAACTGTGGTGAAGCACTCAAGTCTTTTGAAAAGCAGGAAATGCCCGTCTTTCCAAGGGACAGACCAAGTTCTGCAGCGCTGCTCCCAAATTTTCTCCTCATGCAGTTCTAACTAGATGGAACGGGCTTTGCAGAGTTTGCCCTCCTCTTCCTGCAGCCTAGCAGAGTTAGCAGCACTCCTGCGGTTTTGCTACCTGATACTATCTCACACACATTTCATTCTCCAAATTTTCACCCAGACAGCTTTAAATTAACACTAGGTGGGTAGTAACAGTAGGTTGCCTACTCAGTGGTTTGCTTTACACTGGGGCTTATAGACCCCTCCCTGCATGTTGCAAAAATCCTCTGGCTCTGGCTTCTTGGAACAGCTCTGCCTCCCCAGCACAAACACCGCCTGCCTGGTCCTTGCTCTGAAGCTGTTGAAGACATTATTTCATCTGCCAATAATAAAGAAGCAACTGACCTAAGTTACTCTTCTCTGTTCACCTCGCTGTGATGGCAGAGTGCTGACTGTACCGTTATTGCTCTATAAAGTGAAGTCAGATTTATGAGGCAAAATCTATGATGGTGTGATTCCAGCTAGACGAAAAAAAGCCCAGTATGAAAATAGTTATTCATATCTGTGATAGCTTTTGTCACAGAAAAGATAACCCTCCTGAGCTGAAAGGAATAAGATCACTGATGTAAATCAGACTGCTACATTCAAGTCCCTCTAAGTTACTAATGAGCCTGGAAGAACAAGGATTCTTAGGAGAAATCCAGAACAGCAAGACGTAAGTTGTTGGAGCAGAGGGAAGTACTTACTTCACATGATACTAAACTCTTGTACAGTAGTGCCCAGCTTAAGCTGGTAGGAGCATGAAAGGGAGGGAAGGAAAAAGAAAGAGATAAAAGAAGAAAGAAAGGAAGGTGTGAACAAATGAACGAAGGAACAAAAGAACAAGGAATTTATAAAATGCAGTATTTCTAACTGGGTGATGTTCATTACGTGAAACATGATGTTATATTTTGTTGCGCTCATTCTAGAAATAAGAATAATAAAATCTTGGTATGACGCATTGGTGTAGGCAGTGTTATTTTCTATGTGCTTTCCCCATCTCACAGAGTTGATGGGATCCTAATTTCAGAGTTTCTAGTAGCAATTAAAGTAACTTTTTACTATAAAATTATTAAAAAGCATATTTTGAGCCAGGCTTCAAATGTAATCACTAGGATCACCGTAAAACAAAAGACCACAAGCAGTGTCAGCTTCACTGCCCTTCCAAGGAGGAATCGCTTATCCTTTCTGCCACAGGACGGGGGGAACGTGATCACTATTGATGGCTCACTTCTTATGAAGTTGTCGTCAGACAACATGTTGTCATGAGCTATTATTTTTAAATTGTTATTAAGCAAACGTCAAATGGCACTTCCGTAATGTAAGCTGGTTTCAACAATGGGACGGTACGTGTTGATATTGAAATGGAACTGTATGATGGTAAAATCAAGATTTAGTTCATGTTGCTGTGCAGAAAACTGACCAAAGAGTCAAATTTCTACAATCTTGAAAAGCATCTAAGTGACTGACTAGTAGGGCTCTGAGTCTTCTGTAACTCCTACTCATTTTATAGGGGTGTAATTCCATGTGAGGCTGAAGCATGGCATTCCAACTTACCTTTCTGGCAGCAGCTAGTGCTGGGCGGGCAGTAGCTGTTCTGAACTTAAATACAGAAGGCACAGTCGATGGCCTACAAATTTCTTCTACCGGTTTTCCTGCTTTGATGTTCAGAAGACACCAGTAATGTTATACCAGGGTAAGTGAGTTCCAGATCTGCCTATTCTTGTTTGTACTCCCCTTTCATCCAGGAAGTTCAAATAAGATGTGGCTGATCTCTGGTACCTGGTGGGGGAAGAAACCTGGTCAATATTAAGAATTCGGGGCTTCTTGACTGTGTTGGGAATAGTCTTTATATTGTCATTGTTGGTGTCCGTAGTTTACTTAATTTTTTTAAACATGTATCATTATTCTTCAGTGTCACAGTACAGGAGAGCTTTCTTCTGAACCTGTGGGCATTGTTTGAGAAAAAAAAAGAGTGGTGCTTCATTTCTAGAGGTTACTTTAATTAGTTCTTTGATGCTAATGATCCCATTATATTTTGGGGGGTAAAAACCAAACAGAAGCCAAAGTGTACTTACCTAAACACTGACACTTACTTTATACTTCCCAAAAAGTCAATTTTATTTGTGTAATTACTGTAACTATACATGATCAACATATAATGAGGTGATACCATGAGGTAGCAAATACCAACCTCCCCTGAATTCAATAGAGAAACTTTAACTAGGCAGTACTGCAAGCCAGCAAATATGCCTCCTTTCTTCTCTAAAACGGGGATAACATCCTGCTGGAAATGCTCTTTTGAGTCGAGTTCTGACACTTTAGTGGTATAATTTAAAATTATACGGTGGGGATACCAGTGTGCTCCTGTCCTGCTGCCTCTAAATGGAGCCGTCGTTAAATGGGGCTCGATTTGTCCTGCTCTTACAGTTAATGAAGGCTGGGTGGTATTTCACCAGGGCTAGCGCTCTTGGTCCTTGTTATTAATTCCCCTGTAAGTACTCGCCTGTTTCTAGACTTTCCAGTTAGTCCTGGAGGATGTTAAAAAATGTTTTGATACATATGTTAGTTGTTTTAATCGTAGAGCTATAAAGAACTAAGTCAAGAAAAGCCTCTCAAGTAATACACAGGAGTTAGTTTATAAAGTAAGTAAAGCTGAACCACTAAGTAATAGTGACCACAATATAATTAACTTCAACATCCTCAGGGGAGAGATTGTACAAAAAATGAGGAAGCTAGTTAAAAAGACCCTAAAGTCAGAAGTGAGGAAATTAAAATCCTTCGACTCAGCATGGAGGCTACTTGAGCAACCATAACAGGGTAGCAGAAGGCACGCATAATCCCGAACAAACACGGGCGCTGACAAGCAAAAACAAGCCACAGGGCTGCAGGAAGATTCTACAGTCAAACGTGTCTTTTTCTGAAGGTAGAATTATAACTTGTGAAGTCAACAGGGATAAAACACCGTGGCTAAGATACCCAGTGGAGATTAGAAGGATGACAGAGGATTTGAGGAGCAGATAGCCTGACATGAAAATCAGATTTTTTCAAGTATTAAGAAGCAGCAAGCCTTCGACATTTTATAAGTCCAGTGGGCTATTTGGTAGAAAAGTAAGAAAACTAATGAGAATAGAGTGACACTGAAATGAAGGTAAATCACTTGTTTGCATTAGCATTTCCACACAGAATTTAAGGTAAAATAGACATACCAAATGTTCTCCTGTTGTGTAATATAGAAGAGGCTTTGTCAAATACAGGAATTGAAAGATGTGGTGGAAGAAATTCATAAATTAAATAAAAACAGGCTCCTAAGACTGGAAAGTAAATAAATAAATTCTAAGGGGATTTCAAACTGAAATTTCTGAACTACCAACGAGCACAGACAATCTGATTAAAATCAGTACCCATAGCAAATAGAAAGCATTTATCCCCTAAAAGGTGCGAAGGGCAGTTCTGGAAATGTCAACACAAAGATCCATATACATAAGGAATATAAACTAGTTAAAACAAAATTGCCCATCCCTTAAGTCAGAATGATGTGATCAGAATTCAGAGGGCTGCTCTGGAAGGACATCCTTCTCCAGCCCTCCGGAATAGTGACCCCCAAACATCTACAAAGCTGTTGTTGCAGTGTTTTAAAATGTACTCGTTTCCAACTAAAATTTCCAGAATCAGCAAAGTTACTGGCAAAATTCTGTGCCTTGTAAAGTGAACCTTTAGGACCTGGTGTTTTTGCTTGAACTTGGCTATCTATTAGATAACCAAACATCTGTTGGAAAGAAACCTAAGGAAGTTATAAAGTGACCAGCAAAGAAACAGAAAATGGAAAAAGACGTCAGTAATTCTGACAGTTTATTGAAATAAAGCATACCAAATTCTGAATAACATTTGGGGAAAGGGAACCTGCAGTGATTTTTGGGGAGTACATGTTGCTCAAGTTTGCATAATTAATTTTCCATAGCTGAGAGGTCTAGGCATTCAAATTAACTCTGTTTCTTTGTCAAGCTTGTAATGTTACTGTTATGCTCAGAATTGCCTTCTGATACGGTTGAATATGCTGCTATTTCTAGAGAATCTCTTCTCTTTCCCATCCTTGGCTGCCTTGTGGCATGGTTGATGTAGCAGTCGTGCTGCTCTCTGGAGCCACTGCTGCCCACCAAAGCAGGGTGTGCCACACGCAGAAACACAAGGTGGAGAGTCTGCCTGGGGGAAGGGGGTTGGGGATCTGGAACGAGAACTGCGTTACAGGCACACAAACCCCTCTAGGAGGTGAATACCTAAGGTAGGCTGATCTGTGTACAGCACAGACTTCTCTATGTTAAAGCTGAGAAATATTAATCCAATTTTGTCCGCCTTTACATTCCATCATTCAGAATTTTTGACTGAATTCTAGATTTTGACATCTTGTCTTTCTTGATTTCCCTGACCTTGTCTTTTCATGGTTCTTCAGCTGCCTCTGTAATAATTTCTACACTTATCCTTCATCCTGACATCCCATGTCCAACTCTCTGAAGATATTTAGTGGAATTATGTTTTTTGCTGCCTTCTCCCCCTTCCAATCCAGTGTAATCTCACAGTCAAACAGATTCAGCTATCATCCCTATGTTCCAAATTGTCAGATCCACTTATTTATTGTGAACCGCTCTCCTCTGTTTGAAGTGAAATCTCACTTTGTCTTCTTGAAACGTCTTCATAGATGCCTCCCCATCATCTGCTGTTCAGAATAGGACCAAACAGAATTCCTTCCCTCTTTCGTGCTCACTCCTTCATCCCTTCATCCATACTGCGTGGCATTCAGCTTCTCACCACGCGTGGTCAGCGCTTCTGGTTGGAAAATGAATTTAACTTGAAAAATGTCCAAACCACTTTACAGTAAAAAATAAAATAATATATTTTTTAAATCCCCCCAAAGGGTGGTTGAAAGATGGAGCGAGCAGAAGGCAGCCCACTGAGAAGGCTGGCTCTGGCAGTATCCCCCGTGCAGCAGAGGTGGACCTTGTGCGCTGCCCTGGGAGCGCCGAAGCTGCAGGACAGGAGTTCCCCCAGGGCCCTTCAGTCGGGAGCTCCTCTGCCGAGCCTCCCAACGTGGGCTCCAATTAGTGCCTCTTGTACTGGGGAATATTTTTAGAGACCTGCTGAAAGAACTGGAATGAGCTGCTCAGATTGGCTTTGCCCAGAACACAGCTCCAGAGCCTCAATCGTTCCCATCCGAGGCAGGTTTTGACTGCGGTCTGTAGGAGGTTTTGGCTAATGAAGGATCAGGTCCATCCTTTGGTAATTTTTTATCATTACCTGGTTCCTATCCTACTAGCCACTTTTCAGTCTATATTTTTATTACCTTTGCTAGAAATTAGGAATAGTAATGTTTACTATTTCTGCTAAGTGCTTATAGTTCTATCAATAAAAACCAGGTAATATTTAATTTCTAGAATTACCCACCTGCCACTGAACTAACAAAGCCTATATAAATCATTCCAAATGAGTACCTGGAGAGATGTCAAGTCCCAGGTTAAGCATTATAAATGCTAGAAAAATGCATAACAGAAACTAAAAGGTCCATCAGCTGGACTTTTTATTAAAAAAAGAAAGGATAATTATTCACAGATATCAAATCACACTAGTATGAGAAAAACAGAGAGAAAAAATTGCTTAGTAGTCATCCAATATGAATTATAGACAGAAAGAAAGAAAGAAAGAAAGAAAGAAAGAAAGAAAGAAAGAAAGAAAGAAAGAAAGAAAGAAAGAAAGAAAGAAGAAAAGAAAAGAAAAGAAAAGAAAAGAAAAGAAAAGAAAAGAAAAGAAAAGAAAAGAAAAGAAAAGAAAAGAAAAGAAAAGAAAAGAAAAGAAAAGAAAAGAAAAGAGAAAAGAAAAGAAAAGAAAAGAAAAGAAAAGAAAAGAAAAGAAAAGAAAAGAAATTAGCCTCCTGCTCAGAGGGCACTGGGTTACCTTGTCCTTTTCTTATCCAGAGACGTAAAAAATGAGCTCAAAAATGTGTGTAATTCATAAAGATACTTGAGCTAGAGCATATTTACTGTTAAATTATCACTTATTTGTACTGACCACTGTTTAAAATACGGGAGAGAGCATTAGCATTGTAAAATGTTAATTGGTTCTGTTGATCCCAGGAGCCAGGCAGACATCCTTTGTGCTGATCAACACTTCAAGCTGAATTATATTGCTTAAGTAAATGATTAGGACAAGGCACGGGAAGATTCGTAAATAAGTAAAATGATTGATAAAATACAATGAAGGGAAGCAAAAATCCAAAGCAGTACCTTCTGTTTAGGAACTGATAAGTGTTCAAGGAAATAATGACTTTGTTCAGTGACGAAGTGCGAGGACCACTGCCTGTATTTTCTATCTGCTCTGAGTTGCTGGCTCGGGTCAGACAAAGGCGCACCGCACAAAACTGTTTTAAGAGAAATTGCTCCTTGCCATGTAAATTCCTGCTAACCAGTGATTTCTCTCAAATACTCCACTGGGGAAACTGCAATCATTAGGTAAACAGTTGAAAAGCTGAAGTAGAAAGTGCTGGTCGCTCTAGCTCAGCTCACCAGGCTGCTCAGATCCAGGACTCCTTGCCAGTGTAAGAACAGTTTTGGAAATAACTGGAGTGCCCATTTTGTGCCTTGTAAAGAGGCAGTGAGGCCAGGAGTGGTGACTGCTGGAAAGACAATGAGGACACGAGCAGCTTCTGTGGCTAATCCAGGCATTGTCCCTGCTCCGTGGGGATGGCAGGGGACTACAGTCAGCATCTCCTCCTACCACAAAACATATTACTGAACAGATATCGCTTCACGCCGTGCCAGCTCCACTGACCTCCTGAGGAACCAACACTTCTGAGAAGTTTTAAAACCACGCGCTTCCCACCTCCGAGTTCCTGGCTTTCTTTTCCCTTTCCCCCCTTTCTCCAATCTCTGCCCTGCTGGTGGCTGAATAAAACAAAGGCCGTTTCCCTGTGGCTGGCGCGGCGCTGGCAGGAGCCCCCGCGTACCTGTGGCGTTTTCCGTGCCCTGGGAGCGCGGCCGCGGGGCCGGGGCTGCCGCCCGCCCGCAGCACCCGGGCGGACCAGGCTGGCTTTAATGAGCGCGTCTTCTCTGACAGATTCATTATTTGTGTTCGGTCGCTTCGAGTCAAAACTGATTAGTTACACTTACTGCAGCAAAGATTTAATGATTTTATTGTTTATCTTCAATTTATTTTGATTAACATCTCCGTTCTTTTCATTGCAAGTGCAATTAGGTGTAATATAACAGCGACTACTTTAATTTTGCTGAAATTAAGATGAATAAGTGACAGATTATGGCACTTTGTTTAACAAATAAATCATAGTTAAGAGGACTGTATTAGTAATAAATGAAAAAACAGGCAATCTAATTAAAATGCATGGAGCTGATTGTTCAAGTTTCCAGAAATGTAATGAATTTTCCTTTTAGAAATCAACTAGATTTTGGTGTAGTACTTAGGTATTGACAGTAAGATGACAGAAACCCACATTATTTTGTAAATCATCCTAATTTCTTGTATTATATTGGTAGAAAGAAGTACAAGCAATGAAATGAAGACGCACATTTAAATTTTTTTCTAGGAGCTAGGGTTATTTTGTCAGAAAACACTGCAATTAAGGTATAGTAAAAAAGAGACCGAGGGACTGAAATGAGGGGAAAACTCATTAGTTCAATTCTCCCATGTTCAGACTTCAGCATTTTCTGCAACAGATGAATATTCTCCAGGTCCCAGCCACAATTTTCTTTCAAGTTCATAAGATTCAACTCACTGCCACAGAGCAACAGCCTCAAGACGCGTAAGATGGAAGAGAGAACTAACACGAAGAAAACTGAACTCAACAAACAGTGAGCAAATCAAGATCGCTCTATCCGAGCATCCCCAAATCACGGGGCAAATAGCAGGGCAGCAATCCCAGAGCCAGCTTACTGAGGGGGTCGTGTGGGCTTCACTTCTGACTGAGGCAAAGCAAGAGGAAAACGAACCCTTCAGAATCAGAAACTTTCTCCCTCTGATGTTTAAAAGACCTTGTATTTGACAGGACAGCTTTGAAGATAAAGACCGAAGCGCTCTCCAGCTCCAGGCTGTTCAGCACCCCACACTGCTGTGTGCAATGCACTTCACTTCAGTTTCGCACACTTCCCTCGCCCTGGAAAGGAGACGTTTCTCAGTGTGTTGTGCTGTATTTTCGATGCCACTGGGTCTGGCCCAGGCTGTCTGTACAGAGCCTGAAGAGCTGGGCTCCATTGTGCACGCTTCCATCATCCCTCTTCCCCGCCCCTCTGGGCGCTGGCCGCTGCTCTGGGATGGCCAGCGAGGGAATCTGTGAGTCCCAACGTGCGCTGCCATCCCGGCTGCAGGGACGGACGGCGTGGCTCCGAGCCAAAAGGCTGGCACTGGAGAGGAGCAAGGATGAGAAGGGACTGCTCCCTTCTCCTTCGTGTGCAAGATTCTTTTTGGGGGGTGGTGTAGTGGGATTTGACTCCAGGGATTAAGGGTAAAGAAGACTTAGAGCAAGATATACTCCTATACTCCGTTAAGACCTTGTTTTCTTTTTCTTTTCCCTATGTATTGGGAATTGGGGGGGGCCGGGGGGGCGTGGCAATGAGAGAAGAGAGGAGGAAACAGGGAATGCAATTCCTACCATCACAGAATCTGCAAAAGAGTACTCTTTTCTTCCTAAACTTTCGAGCTCTCTTCTTCTATTACTGTTTCGCTCGTAACTGCTTTAAAACACTTTTTCAGATATTCAGAAGAAAATCAGCATTGAAAGAGGTACTTATTAGGATTTTACAGCAAATTTTGAGGGTTTTCCCTACCCCATTTAGAGCTTTGCTAGTGTAGACTCCTTGAAATATAAGAATTTCAGGGCCAATGCAATTTTTTTCCAGATAAGGACCTTCCTTGTAGCTTTAAAAAGTATACAATATTATATTTTAACAAATGTCTGCAAGAAAAGAGAATTGAAAAATAATTCCTGTCCTATGGGTCTAGCGGGAAAAATCACTGAAGCCAGTTTTTTATTAGTGTAAAATAAATAAAGGGAAGGAGGAGGTGATGTGAGCATCTTGTAAGGCCTCCTTTCTTTGTCCCCAATTATACTGATCAGGTCAACTCACTACATTGAAATAGGTAGCTCTTCCTGAGAGTAAAAAATCAAATCAGTAGATAAATCTGGATTCCTTTGGCAAGGCAGTGTACCAACTTCTTTGCAAATGTTTCTGGTTATCCCAGTCCCTCTTCTAACATTAGTTTTCGATATTTAATAATAAATAGATGGTAGGCACAGACAGAGCAGGAGGGAGAGATAGAGAAGAAATGATGCTAATGACCAAATCAACCTGTAAAAAGCAGCCCTGCTCGGAGCGGAGCCCCCGTGATCAGCTGAGTGTCATGGAGGAGAGCCCGGGGAGCCGGGGGAGGCTGCGAGGGCTTGCTGAGCTGGAGACTGGCAGCACCATTGGTTTGAAAGGGCCGTGATTGATTTGTCACCAGAGGCCCATTTGACTGGGCGAGGAGCCCTTCTGATCTCAGTCTCTCTGTGCCTCCTTCCCTCTGCTGTCCCCTGTCCCTTCTCGGCGCTGGGAGGCTGGCACAGCAGCTGGGCAAGGGGGCTCCACTCGGGGCTGACACGCAGCTCCGGGGTTGAAGGTCATGGCTGCTGCAACTCTGTAAGGACTGACAGGGGACCTGCAGCTCATCGCGCTCCTCGCTTCCCGCCTTGCCTTTAGAGCCGCAGAGGTTCGCAAAGCCCCCGGTGCACATCCCCACAAATCCACCAGCGCTCCGTTCCCCGAGCAGAGACACAACCAAAGCCTCTCTGTGCCTCTCTCCTTGCCTCTGCCTCTGCCTGTCTCGCACACACTCGCACACACACTCACGCACACACACGCGCTCCGTCTCCCCACCCCTTCCACCTTCCTGTTATCTGTGGCTGGCAGAAACCTCTAGATCTACAAATATTAATTACAAAGGACAACGAAAGGTAAGAAGGCGTCAATTATCCAAAGGTGTCGTGATGTTATTTCAAGTCAATTGCAAATGTGTGAGGGGGAAGATTTCGCCCCAGTGATTCCTGTCTGCTTGGCTGATGGGGACCGGAGCTGATTCCCTCCCAGAACTGCTGCAGCTATGCCTTAAACCACACACTTTCCAGCAGGAGCCATCAGCATGGGCCTTTCTGAATTCTCTTTTTATTTCATTCATTAAGGGCATTAGGCAAGTTGGAATTTGTATGAAAAGGATCCTATGGGAATACTGTCTCCAGGGTAGGTATTTTCATGACTTTCCACATCCTGGGGCTCTCTCTGTATCTCCTCTCTTTCTCTTTCTCTTCTGTTCGATGGAGCTTTAAAGGAGGCTGCCCTCATCTTCCGCCTAATCTGGGGAAAGGAAATATTTTGAGCTGCATATATTGAGTGACAAAATATTTTATTTCTTTTACGGAGTGGAAGCTACTAAGAAATTGTGGCACCTTTCCTGCTTAATTTTCTTAATGGGCTTTGTTATTATCATTATTATTCCTATTCCTGTTTTCAGGTTTTTCTCACACTGGAGTTTCTAATGACAATTGCCTTCATTATCCAAAAAGAAAGAGATAGCAGGCTGGACAACAGCAAAATAATATTAATCAAACAAAGGCAGAATTTGAATTAAAAGGTCTGTTGTGTTCTCATAAAAGCAGGACAATCTCAATATTCTAGCTCGTTTCACTTGGCAAAGGAACGTGGCATCAGTTTTTTAACTTTAAAATAGTTTAATGAACACGAATGGAGAAATAATTTTTCTGTGTATTTAGCAGTCTATAAAGAAGAGAGAATGCTTTAACTTTGATCGCCACAATTAGTTCCCTGGGTATCTAGAGGGGAACAGGGCAGCCCTGGGAGCCTCAGTTCTTTAGATACAAAAGCATTTAGATCGCTTTAGAGCAGTTAATCCTGAGACTGGCTAGGGTCCCTTTTGTTTTCTAACTCCATTGTGGGTTTTGTTCAGTTTTTTCTATTCGCATGATTGACTGCCCAATGGATGCTAATTATCCAAATGTCGCTTCTGTCCTTTGAGTGACTTTCTATGTATTATGGGCAACTGTCATGCATTCTGTCATTCTATATCATATTACATGTATTATCATATGAAAATGGTACTCTGCATAAAGGAAGGTGTCTGAACCAGCAGATGCTGCGGATATTTAGAGGACTTGCCTAATTTGAATGGATTTTCTATAGAAAAATTGGTCAGAAAGCATATAGGGGAGAGTCAGAAATGGAAAGTTTATCAGGTAATTATTTTTGTCCTTTTGCTGTTTACATGATAATGTACAAGGCATTAACTGTCTCTGCTTCTGAAATCTGCAGCCACCTTCCTCCTCCCGAACCAGGCAACCCGTCTGTATTTATTAGAGTATGACAGCTTAAGCTAATTAAACTGATATCTGTCTAAAATAATAAGCCCGGAAAGTTAGAATAAACATTATGATTATAAGCAGAAAAGGCAGCTATACAAATGTAGCATCAGTGTTATATTTTAATGATAAACTAAAATTCCTGTACGAAAAACATTGGATGTGGAATTATGAACAATAATAAAGTTCTGCGGAGAAATTTATCATTGTAAATATTTTTTGCTGAGATCTTTATCTCTTCCCATGTTATTAATAAGGCTGAGGGCTAACACAGCTGAGAACATGAATGTTTTTTTTTATTTTATACATATGTGAACATATATTCAAAAGGTTATCAGGGGAAAGATTTTTCCTGCGATTTTTCCACTTAAATAAACTTAACACACCTCGGTGTAACGTGCATGCCAACACTTAACAGGAATGCAAGATTTATAACGATAGGGCTTTTTAGATTTGCACTCTGGGGTCCATTGAATCCATAGGCACATCCAGAGTTCCCTGTCCTAAAACGTTAGGATAGTGTTTTATATTTGCCATTCATATGAAATACCGTGGATATGTAACGCTGAAATTCATGATCTCGAGCTTCATCAAATCTATGTGCAATAAGTTTCCATTAATGGCGAGGCTAAATCATGGGAAAAACGTGCTTTAGGAAATAACACAAAGGTGCCATAGAAAGCCTTGCTCTGCTGTATCAAGGTGCTTTGAAATTTGATGTGATCAAATATACATGATCAAGCTGTGCTTGTTAGGGTACGAGGGGCTCCAAATGGTCAATGGCTATTGATCAGGCTGTTAAGTATTTGTTCACGATTCTTTATATCCCAAAAGGTTCAGGGAAATGAACAGTGAAAAATTGCATCAGAGTCCACCTTTGTTTGAGATTGATGTATGAAAACAGAGTATTCATTTGCCAAATCTATTGGAAAAAATGTGTAGTAAATTCTGACATAAAGACTCCAAGCACAGAGTATTTCCCTTTTTTAATTACCTTTGTAAAATTTTAAGTGCTAATTAAAAATGTAAAGACAGCGTCTTTGTAGAACATGAATAGTGAATTATTGATAAGAGCAGATTTACACAGCAAAACCAGAGATACAATCATAGCTTATCAGTTGACCTTTGCATTTTACTTTATGTTTTTCTCATGCCAATTTTTTTTTTTTTTTTTTAATTGAAGTTGCAGTAACAGTGATTCAGGAGAATCTATAAGGTGAAAGTGGACATTTCTGTCCCTCTTAGAAAGTAGCAAATCTTACTGGGATCAGTAAGTTACTATCTTTTATGACCTTTTAGTAATTGAAGATATATTACTCCTCATGAAGAGCTCAAATTAAATGTGGTGGGTTTGTGCCATTTGGCAAACTTCTCTAAATATTTGAATAGTAATTCTTTCTTCTTTCTTGAGATTTCTGCAGTATGTATTTCTACAAGTTTATCATATATAGTGTTTATTTTTAAAATCATCTCAAAAGTTGAATCCGTAATTCAGAATATTACACGTGTTGAAAGAGGACGCTAATGTGTAATTCTTGCAAAATCATACAAGGCATACTTTATTTGATTTCATAATACTACACATTACATAAATTCATAAGATCTTTCCTGAACACAGAAATCTCTGAAGAGAAACTTACCGCACACCAAAGAAAACTACTGAACACAAAGAATTATTTCCGCAGATATTTGCCTCTAAGAAATTACAGCATATGTCTGTGTCTGAATCTGCAAATAGATAGACGCTTACACACACATATGTTCGTCCACGCACACACAGCCTCACGCTGCGAGATATCTTATACATATTTATGTAAACAAATTTACATACTGCATCTCTGGAAATCTTAAACCCACCGATACGCAGTTGGCGCCTCATCTTCAGGTGGCGACCCCCTTAAAATCACTTCCTATTTCCCCAATGACAATTACGTCGCAAAGGATCGGCCCCGCTCCTCTGAAAAGTTTGCGGAGTCTAAAACGGGCAAAGGGTGGCGGATTGGTGGGAAGCGCCCTCTCACCTCCTCGCGTGTGAGCCGGCGCTTGATGGACGCGCTGCTGGCCGGAGCGGAGCGGAGCGGAGCAGCGCCCCAGCACAGCCCCCGGCGCTCGCCAGCCTCCCAGCGCGCCTCTCCAGAAAAACACCTCGCTCCGGCCCCTGCGATTTCCCTGCCGCCCTTTCCGTCCGCACCGCAGGTGGCTTCTCCTCGCCGCCGGTGCTCGCCCGCGCTGGCCCCGCGGCCGCCCCGTCCCGGCGAGCGGAGCTGCGCGGCCGGCCGGGGACACGCGGGTAGTCCGGAGGAGGCTCCGCACTGACAAAATATTGACTGGATTTGGTCTTCGCTTACGAAGGATGACGTTAGTGCCACAAAAATCCCTGTGATGTACGGGGAATAGTTAATTAATTAAAGGACCTGCTAATTGCTACTTGAGGTACTGTGCGGAGCTGATGAAGAGCGCTTGGTGCGAGGTTAGGTTCTCAGTTTTGAGTGAACGTTTTCATTTAAAAGATTTCTTTAAAGTGCATCCTAATTTTTTAATGTTTTTTCAGGTTACTGTATCTAGTTCGGACTCAAGTGTTCAATTGAGCTTCAATTAATTATAATATATAGTCAGGGTTCTTTAGCTGGGATAGATTGATGGAGAAGCTTTGTTTCATTTGGTGCAGGTGGCACTGTTTAATAAGCACAGGAGAGAGTGAATAATGTAGTGTTTGCAAAGAGAAATAAATGCAAAATAGAGAGTTGCAATTAGATCGGCTCAGAGAAATAAAGGATAAATATTAAACGGGCAGGTATCTTGCAAATATCAAATAAAGTAGTAATAAGTATCCAGTTGAAAACTGCCATTTTAATTTATGGCTATCCAAAAGCGCCGCTTTAGAATAAATCCAGTGAGCAAGTCTTCCTCCTTCATCAGGCAGGCACATTTCAATACCTGGAAAATACCAAACTGCTAATTTTTAAACTCTGCACGTTGTTTTTCTGATACTGAAATAGAAATAGATTCTAAATCTAAAATAAAAAACACAACCACTTCAGAAATTAATTTCCAATTTGTATTATAAAATGTCTTAAGTTTTGGCTTTTTTGTTGGTGGTGGTTGGTTGGTTTTTTAAATTGGAGCTATGTTATATTGGGAAAAAATTGCCCCATGGAAAATTAATCTGGGAAAACTTGTAAATCATTGTCAGTGATGTACTAGCCAATGAGGGGCTTCTATTCATGCCCTAAAGACGAGATAAAGTTGCAGCAGATTATTGAAAAGAACAACAAAATTGTAGATTAAAGAAGTTTAAAAGCACATGAAAATGAAAAACTTCTAATGGCACACAAAATCCCAAAACAAGTATATACTCCTGAAAATAAGAAATAAAAAGAAAGAGGAGAAATGCTATTTGACTTTAAAAAAAAAAAAAATTAAAAAAAAAAAATCAGGGTATCTGGTAGCTAAGAGGATCGTCCTGTAAGCTACTTAACGAAAGAATGTAAATGTATCAGGCATTTCAGCAACACTTCTGCATCTCAGAATTTCAGCTGTAGACAGATTTTCCACAGACGAATCCCCCCTACTGCTAACCTCTTAAATATACCTATAAAATACAGAATGTTCCCAATCACCTCCAATAAAGGAAGCTTCCTTACATGAAACGCATTGAATATTTGTGTTCGAGCTTTCTGATGTGGTTAAATCCACAAAGAAACGCGGCTGTGGAACAGACAGGGACGCGCTGAGCACATCGCTCCGACTATTTGCAGATGGATGCGGAGCCGGGGGAGTTTCACGGCTAAAGTCTGGAAGTGCTGCGGGAGGCAGCGCTCCCCGCACAAACCTTGTGGGGGTGATGCCGCGCTCAGCGAGCCGCGCTCCTCCCCGCCCGGCCGGCCCCCGCCCATTGGCGGACTCCGCGGCCGGGAAAGCTTTCGGGGGAGTGTTCGCCTCTCCCGCAGCCCGGCCGGGGCTGCTGTGGATCCCTCACCCAAAAAAAGAGCCCGCCCAGCGCGCCTCGAAACCACCCGATGTGAAAACGGGCTCCTACAGGGACCTGGCCGCGGTTATCCGCCCCTGGCTGCACGGCGGCGAGGTCTGCCTGCAGTAAACTGATGGTAAAAAACTTCATAAGAGGCGGCTACACTGCTAGATAGGAAAAAAAAAAGAAAAGGCAATTTTTTTTGCACTCTTTGCCCCGTTCTGTGCGTGAATTTACTGAATTTCTAGTAATTATCACTTCGTGTTTTGTAAAAGTTATTCTTTTGACGTTATTTATTATGGTAGATGCTTGTCAGGCAATCGGGTCTAAGCACGTCACCAAAAATGTATATTCTCCAAAATAAAACTCCAAAGCCGTCTTAAATATACAGCTGCTGACCTTCAGAATCGTGTTTTCTTTACCAATTCACTGTAATAAAAATGAACATTTTGTCATCACTTTGGGAAACTGTGCCAAACACCTTAAAACACATGTCACATGCCAACTTTACTTCATTTTTCTCCTCAGGGAATAGATACATCTGGAATCATAATCACAGATAAAAACCTTGACAAAATTGCACATGAGCCCAGCCCTTCTCTCCAACACCTACCTTTTCATAACATTTAATACAATATTAATATCGGTTACTAAAAAGGCTTCCAACCTTTACATTTCTGACATAACATGTTCAAACCCATATTTCACACTTCTTGTTCTGTTTTAAGTTCAGTGGATTTAACAGGACTCTGGAGAGAAGATCATGTGGTTGAAGATTTCCCTCCCTCTTTGACACCCGTAGAGGCAGTTTTGGAATTGTTTAAATAGCTGTGGCTATATAAACTGAAATATGGGAGACATTGGACATCTTATTTCTCTGTCGCTTCTATAGATACGTGCTTGTATTTTCCTCTGAAATCAATTGCTTGTACCAGGGAACAACAATTTCAGCACAACATCTGGGCAAAACCTTGGGAATATTTTCCTTTTAAACCGGATTATTTCTCTTTCCTGCATATGCCTGGTTTACCAGACAAATACAGTTAGCCAGTATATATAATAATAGTATTTGGTCTTTTTTATCTGTGATTGACGGTTTTTCAAATCAAAATAAAGCACATTCTTAGTCGATCATCTTCTTGAGGGCGCGCTCCTGTTTTAAGCTCAGTTTGCCTCTGAAGACAGGCAGAGCTCTCACTCCACCAGGGCTAAATGGTGGAATTACAGACCCAGCAGATCCCATACTCTGAGAAACGCTTGCCTTCGTATTTAATAGCTAATTCCTGGACTGGTGTTTTTACTTTTTATCAAACGCTCATCAGCTGGTATCGCAAAGAAAAAGGATGGGAAAACTTGGAAAATTCCCATTTATGATTGTGTTTGTAATTAATCCTATACTGGAAGTACCTCGGGCAGCTCGCTGTATATGGCTTTGTTCGTGTCAGAATGGGGAGAGCAACCTCTTTTTGTTACATATTTAACAGCTTTGAGAGACATTTTCTTAAACAGCAAATGTATTAGACAGCTTTAAAGCAGAGGGCATTAAATAGGGGACAGTTGTTCACTGAGCAGTTCTACGTGCATCAAGAACAGGCGTACCACCACATTAAAAAATTACAAACCACTTCCATCTCCCAAGCCTCAGACACCATCTCCGTGCTAACTAGATAAGGATGGCAATCATTTCCAAAAAGAAACCGATATAACGTGTTTCCTACCCTGAAACACTGAACAAAATCTTTTAGAAGACGTTCCTTTACAATTTGGGGACAGCACTGGTGGCAAGAAATGCCCTATTTTAAAATGGAACGGCGTTCCTCGTTAAGATAATTTCATTATTCTCTTTCGCTTTACAACGACCCGAAGTGTCTGACTCGGTGTCTGAGAAGTGCAGAAGGTGATCCATGAGCGGAGTAATGATTTGCCAGAACCATTTCAAGCCAGTCCACGGAGCTTGCTGGTGTGTCTGCAGCAACTCGGGGAGAGGAAGGGCTGAGCTGAGCTCCGCTTGCTGACAGGAAGCAAACTGGCTCACATTTTAGGAGAACAACATCATTGCCTACAAAAATGAGGAAGAGACAAAATAGTTAGAAGCGTTAATGTTGTGGTTAACTTGCAAATCAAGTAAATCTGTTGGTACAGTATTTTAGAAATAAATGATAACAGCATCACACCAAACACACGTTTCTGAACATATATGCATTCTGATTTTGATTTAATGGTATCTCAGCGTCAACTATTGCTTCCTTTGCTGGTACACACTTCCTGATGCCTACTGTGAAGGGTGCCCATATTTACAACTGAGTAAGATGATTAATTACACCTTGTCAATCACGGTGCATGAAGACATAACACCACAGCAGACAATGAAGAAGATGCCTGAAGCTACAATTACATTTTAATTCATAGTTTATTGTATGTTCCCATATATTGCAGTCTAATAACCGTAGGGGCGTCGGAAACATATGAGATATCAATCACTCTGCCCCCTGGTCTTTCATGTTTATATTATTCCACAGTCTTTAAATTACCATAAGTAGTAACTTATTTTCTAAGCTTTCTTCTCTTCCCTCTTACCTTTTGCTTCCATTTATCTTTTATTCTTAGTGTCTTTATCCAACAGCTATAAGTATTTGATGGAAGTTTGTAGCTCACTTAAAATCTGTAACAGACAACCTGAAACCCAGCAATTAGCAAAGACAGCTTAGACTTGTGTTCCTTTGTTGAAGGAGGCGTTGAATCTTTTGTTCTGATTTAGTCACGGTAGCTGGGTGGAAGCTGGTACCTCATTATGTGGTTGGTCTGTTTGTCTGGTAGGTAGCAGATGGTACTGGAGATGACGTTACCAAGAGAGGCAGGGTAGAGAAACTCAAGACCTGTGATTTGTTCACCTGTCACCTATAACAAAATACAGGTTAAAAGACTTTATTATTAGCTGCACCTTTTTTTTTTTTTTAATGGAAAAACTCTCATTTCAAATGAGCCTGTGCTTCATTCTGAAGACGATTTTGCTCCAGCAATTTTTTCTGTGGCTCATTATTTGAAAGTATCCTTGATTTTATTCTGAACAATGTAAATGTCATTCATGTGTCAGTGTGTACATTAGCAGCTTTATGTTTACATTCTGTTACTCTCCTTGTGTTTTGGTAGCAAGGGCTGGATGTCTTCTTGTGTTTGTATATCCATTAGGAGATAATCAGAGATACCCTGTGAACTGGAGGCCGTGCCACACTTTTCCAGCGTGCTCTTGGCATTGCTGGTTCCATCCGCTGAGGCAATTCCGTAACTTGCGACGCTGCCTTTTGGTTCTGTTAAATGCCTACAGCCTTTTTGATCATGAGCAATGCCAGATCGAGTGTACAGAGCCGTGGCCTTTCGTGCAGCGAAATCAGTGCAGCGATAGGGAGTGAATGTGATTTAGAAGGGGCTGGGGACAGCGGGGTACCCAGCTGGGGGTGAGGATCTCTGCAGCGTTGCTGGAGCAAAGGTGAGCCAGCGCTGTCCCACCGCGGGCTCCGTGCTGTCCAGTGAGCAAAGATCCCCAGCTGCTCCTGGAGGCAAAGCTCCCAGCACAGACGGAGCTTGGAAACCCCTCACAACTGTACGGAGCACGGGAAAGATGATTTTATCGAGATAAATACTGAACACAGCCACTAATGGTGCTGCGGGATTCTGATCGGAATTCAGACATGAACTTCCATTGTTTTCAAGGTCTGACTTTAGGACGGGCTTTGGATAGTTCCCACAGATGCCGAATTAGCTTGCATTCTGTATGGTTTCTTGAGGGGTCTTGTGGCTATTTCATATGCATTTCTACAAGAGAGACTTTGTTCTCCTCTGTGACATGCAAATGTCTTTAACTACTCGGAGCAATCCCAACAGAAAGATGATGAAAAGCCTCAATTATTGTAGGAATGGAATGCATAAGCCCAGCAAAGTTCGGCTATAAACAGAAGAATTCCAATTTTAGCAAGGATAATCTTAACTGCACTGCACCTGTAAGAGGCAAATCGCTCTGTCAGGAAACAACACCTGATGGGAATGAGCAGAGTGATGTAATAATTCATAGCCACGGATGAGGCAGCGAGTCTCATGATCTCAGATGCGCGTTCAGATTTACCTTCCGTTCTGCTACCTTTGTAACATAATTAGGAGGGCGATATTTGACATCTTTAACACTAATTAGTCCTTCCTTACTACCCACCTCCTGGATAAATATTTAGACATCGTGAACGGTCTCCCTGTGCACTCTTTTGTCTTTCCTGGAGACTTTCTGAAGCTCTTCCTCAAGTTCAGAGACCTTCCTGGCCCGGTTTTCTCACAGCCTACTCGGAAACGAGAGATGCGAGAGGCCTCGGCTCGTGGAAGGCTCCACAAACCGGGAGCGACTCGAGTTACCGCATCCTCCCAGCGAACGCTTTGCGCAACGAGGGCTCTCGGGCGCGTCCAACTAGTCTCGACTCTCGGGGCCACCCGCGACGTCCGGAGCGGGGATACCAACTCCCGCACGCCTCCCTCCTCTCCCGGCGCGGGAGCTGCGCCCCGCAGCCGCCGNTTTCTTTTCCCAATGAGCTCCAGCGGGCTGGGGGAGGAGCGGGGGAAGGAGCAAACTTTGCCCCTGAGCTGCCGCCGCTGCCAGCCCTCTGGACTGTGAGTGCGTACGGTGGGCGCCCGCCCCAGCCTCCCTGCGGCACCAGCCTGCTCTCCGCCTGCTGCAGCCTCCCTCTCCCTTGCTTTCCTCCTCTCAATTTTGCACAGTACGATGTAAGGGGCTTGTCGTAATTTTTTTTTCCTAGTTGTTATTTATTTCTCACCGAAGATGGTTTAATTTTTTAAAAAATATTTCTACTATTTATTAATCCCTCCCAACCGTAAGCGTGCCCAGCCTTCTGCCAGCTGGGCCAGAGCATAAAGCCTGGGACTGCACCTGGGGCAATGAGCCCTGCACTGAAGAAGCCTCCTAGAGAGACGTGCCGGGGCCGCGCAACAGACTAGATCCAAGCCCCGAAGCTCACACCACCAGTTCCCCCCTCTCCCTCATCCCCTCCGCCCGCCTTTTCTGCACCCCATCCCTTGAAACCTCGGATCAGTGCCTGCGCCGCGCTCCGGAGAGCTCTGCCGGGGGAAAAATCCGCTGCCCAAGGAGAGACGGGGCGGCCGTGCTAGATGCATGGGGGAGGGCTCCGGTTAATGCAAGTTCTGGGCTCCTGCAGGGACCCCGGCAACTGTCAGCAGCAACAGCAACTCGGGCCCTCCTCCTCTGCTTCCTCAGCGATGCTTTTCCACAGTCTTTCCGGCTCGGAGATGCACGGGGTCATCGACGAGATGGATCGGAGAACCAAAAGCGAAGCACCGGCCATCAGCTCGGCTATAGACAGGGGAGAGACGGAAACGGTAGGAGCCGGAGGAATGGGAGAGTCATGCACCCCCTAAACAGACCGAGCCCCTCAGAGATACGGCTTTTCCCCTAAAATAACAGATCGGGGGGAAAACGTATGCAGAATGCTAAATCAGAAGAAAATTAAGCGTAAAGACACCCCAAAAGATTAAACGAAACCGTGGGGAAAGGCATGAAGCCGTTAATTATTAATAATATGCATAGTGATAGTAAGGCTTGGGTGAAATGAACGGTACTGCTCTTGCGAGAAAACAGCTAGAGCAGCCTTTTGGTAGCGTCCAAGAACTCCTTCCCTTCCCCCAGCCTGTCCGGCCTTCTAAAGTTTTTAGGAAGAGGCAAAGTGTGCTTTCGTACAGATAACATTTTGGCACAGCGAATTTTGTGTCTGCAGAATGGAAACACAGACACCAAAGAATGCAATTCTGTGTTATTTTTTCAGGTAGGATGCCTTCATTGGAGATAGTCTTTATAGCATTCATTTAAGAAGAAAAAAAACCACCCCAAACATGACTGTCTTTAAGTTATGAGGTTTTTTAAATAATTTTAATATGTGGGTTTGTAAACACGGCAAAGAGAACTAGAAGATATGTCTCAGGGAGACGGATGGATGCGATTTTTTATAACTTTACCACATTTTATCTTGTCTGCCGATGCGTAGTCCTTGCATATTAATACATTTAGATAATAAAAAGATGCATCCGTCTAACCAGCATTAAGCTGTAAAGTGGAAGAAATTTCCGAAGCGTCTTAAGTGATTGAACAATCGATGTATACTATTTTTCTTTTTGTTAAAAATTTGCAATTTTGAAGTGAAATTATCTCGTACGTTGGTTAAATGCTGTCTTGTAAACTGATGCAGGCATATGCAAAGAAGATCCGTTCTCAGGTTTTCAAACTTCATCCGTATCTGCTCTTTCTTGTGATGTTATGTGAAATTTGCTTAAAGGTGACAGTGAGACTATTTAATCTTGAAACACCGGCTGGGAAACGGCCTTTGTACTGTAAGGGTGGGATGCGATTTCTAATCGGAACGGTGCTGGTTTTCTTTTAAAAAGTTAATATTTCTCCGTGCAGTTGAACAACGTGTACGACAAAGAATGATCTTTGCTGGAATAAATATAGTGGCGTGATAGTTTTATAGAACTATATATAATCTATACGGACACACGTGTGTGTATATAACAAACAGTGGGTTGGAATACTAGATCCTTAAATACCATTTCTAGATCTCAGAATATTTTTTGTTACTGGAAAAGCAAAGTAGAAAAAAAAATATCGTTATTTCACTTAAAAGTAGATTTACAAGAAACTGCTTTGATTATAAAACGATCCCTACTCGGAGTTCAGTTAATGCCTTAAAGAAACCAGCTACCGGTGGGTTCCCGTGACCAACACCAGCGCGGTGCCAGGGTTTTATTTGTGTGCAGTTCTCCTAGTGGGAATGATGCGATGCGAACGGCAGTGCTCGCAGAGATGGGATTTCGTGATCCCCGCAAGCACAGGATGAAAGCGGTGGGTTTGGCATGTGCTGGAAAACCAGCCTCGGCTCCTTTCGATTCCCTCCGATTAGCTGGCTTTTGCTTTTGCTTTGCGCGAGGATTTAAGGCTCTAGAGGAGGTAAAAGCAAACAAACAACTTCTCCCCCGCCCCGAACCAAAACAAACTGCGCGCTGGGCACAGCTGTAAGGAAACGGTTCGGGTTCTCGTGCACAAGAACAGATCTGCCGTGGGCTTTTGTGCACAGCGGGTAGAGTAAGTTGGGAGCGAAGTGGAAAGCGGCACTGCAAGGTCTGCCCCAGCCGCTGCTCCAGCGAGCCTCCCCTCCCGAACGCTGCTTCAAGGCGTCCCCTGAAATAAATCAGCATGCTTGAACGCTTCCGATATTTCTCCCTCTTTCTCGTTCGGTAGAAGTTGTCAGGGTATGTATGAATTTGGGTTTGTTTTTTTTTTGTTGTTGTTGAGGGTTTCGATTGGACTGCGATTTGACACTAAACTATTAAATTATATAGGGCTTATGATTAATTTTATTGCTTCCAAGTTTATCCCAGCATAATCTAATGTGCTCCGTTGGTTTCACTATTTCGTTTTCCTGATAAAGCATTCTGCACCTCGGATTTAGTAACGCTCATGTCCTCCGCGGCTTTATTTACTGATCCCCTTAGCGCTTTGGGTCACAGCGGATCGCGATTCGTGTTGTTTGGAACCAGCTTGCAGAGAGCTGTGTCTGCAGCACTGTGACTACTGGGGGTTTGATCGTAATTCATTCGGAATTTTATAGCTAGGAAAATACACACACAGACACGGTCCACATACACGCACTCACAGAGCATTAACTATGCAGACGCTCTCAGTACATCCATAATAACCAATTTAAAAATTAACTATCTGTGATTCGCCCTACTCTGTTATTATTGCGCCTGCTTATTCAACAGCATCTTTTCTTGGTTTGAGACCGGAAAATCCACCAGGAAAGAAAAGTTCTGGGTCTGGTGTCGGCGCCCCCCCCGAAAAGCAGGGTGGTTTTGTGTTTGTCTCGCCCGCTTCCCCGCCTCCTCCCGGGAAGGTGGGATGCGGCGGGACCCTGGGGAGCGGGGGCCGCTCGGGGCGGCCGCCTCGGAGC
>VWZN01021641.1:470172-501388 GCA_013396955.1 Regulus satrapa | reverse complement strand
CCTCGCCGGCCCCTTTGTTCTCCCGGCCCGGCCGCGCTCCCCCCGGGGGCACCGGGACGCGGGGCCCGGTCCTCAGGCAGCCCCGGGGGGCACCGGGACGCGCAGCCCCTTTGTCCGGGGCGCCCGGGGAAGGCCGCGGGAAGAGGGCTCCTAATCCCGCTCTCCTCCGTCCTTGTGATGCCCGGCCTGGGCTCCTTAAGTCTGGCTGGCTTTACCGCCTCAGAGACACTTCTTGAATTGTCAGGGTTGAGCAGTGCCGTGGTGTCTGTTGCTGCACGGCTTGGCAGAGGCACCTCAAATGCAGCCAGGGTACCTTGCCTGCTCCCAGTGCCGCAGCTTCACCCCCTTTAATTCCTGTGGTTGGAGTGTCAGGAGCCTGCCTTCTCTGAGGGTCTTCTCCTTCCTCCAAAGGGAAAGACTCTCTCTGTTCCTGTCCCAAGTACCACTCAGAGGGCTGTCTCCCTGCTGTCCCCTTTGAGGATATGGGTACCACAAAGTCCTCCACACGCTCTGGCCAAACAACAAATGCGGCTGCACCCCTGCCTGGTCTAGTTAATCACAAGTTCCCTCTCCAGGCAGCAGGAGGTTAAAACACCCCCTTGACTCCCGTTACAGAAGGAAAGGGGTGTATGTTCATGAGCCACTACTGAGAGATAATGCACACACAACGCGTCTCTTGTTTCATCACTCTTTCAGAATCAGGATTAGTTTTCTTTCTTTTGGCATAATCTAACATGTCAAGCGCAAGCTACTAAGAACAAAATTTCCCCCAAAGGAAATTTCTCTTTCTCATCTTCATGTGCCATATCCTTAGCAATCTACTAAGTACTAAGCACACGCTTTGCCCCGAATCCCAAGCTATGGGGGGCTCTGGTGATCTGAGGGCGAAGCAATGTTCCCAAGTTCTCCTCCTTTAACAGACTTTGTTATAAAAGCACCAGCACGGCCTGCTTTATGCTCCCGTTGTGGGGTTTAGGGAGGGGTTATGCACTCATCTCCAAAGGGTATTTTGGCTACCGACATCAAACCAAAATATTTTCCTCCTAATCTGTGGGGATGTAGTGCTGCTGCCCGTGGACGTGGCCGTCCTGTGAGCAGGTGGCCCACACGGGGCTGAGGGGGTCCGTGCTGCCCCTGCTGCACCAGCGGAGGGTGCGAGGGCAGCGCCTCGGCTCTGGGGTCTGGGGAAAGGCACAGGGCCTTAGAAATGTTCTAGGCTCAAAAAAGAGACTTGGCACTGCTGCAGAATTTGCTTTATCAAAAAAAAAAAAAAAAGAAAAAAAAGAAGTGAAACACTCATTAATTTAAGACTCCTCTATTTGACTGGAATTCTACCAATTGTATTTCTGAAATCCCAGCAGGAGCCTGAGATGCTGCAATGGAATGGAAATGTTACATATGGATAGTTCAGCAATTCCTTTGGGAGACACACAGGACACCACAAAAGAACAGGGAAGACAGTGCCTGAAAAACAGAGGGTTGCGTGAGGAGCATGTACAGTGTTAGTTTTACACCCCGATGCCTTTTGCAGAAACTCCTCCGCTCTTAAAATCTCCACTTACACCCTTGGCCCGTTCTGTGCATCTGCGCCTGCAGCACCCGTGGACGTTGCAGATTCTGTGAGAGATGCAGATAATATTAGATTGAATAAAATAGCCCGTTGAGGATGGTGCCAGGCACCACAACCAAATGCAAGAGGGGAGTTGGCATCAGCTAGGACTATTTCTGTCATCTTGGGGGATGCCTGGGAGTAGCCAAACCACTTGCACAAGACAGCGAAGAGCACACGCCCTGACGCGCTTTCAAAAATCTGTTCTGCAACTTCCGTCATAGGCAAGGACATTTTGCCACTCTCAAATGGTACCTGTGTACTGTCATTTTAATATGATTTTTACTTAGTAGATAAAGAGGTAAAATCATGAGAAATTCCAGGAGTAAGTTGTTCCTTTTTGTATCAGGGCTTGATGAAAAGCTGACACCCTCATTCCATTCTGGGAGGGTTTAGAATCAGTTTTATATCCTTGGATTCTGAACGGATCTCATTCTCTATGGGACATGTTAAAATCCAGCTCCTTGCAGCCCTAGGCTTTGTTTTGTTGCATATTAACAGGAACCAGACCTCAGTCCTGCAGACAGATATTTTGATGCATTTCCTCCTATGTCTGTCTTGTTATTTCTTGGAGGGTTCAGAAGCCTCTAAGATGACGCACAAAGGCCTTTTCCGTTACTAATATCTGAAGTTCTTTGGGTACATTTTTAAAACAAGCATGATTTGGTTTTACATTCCCATAGCAGAATTTTCTATGAGCATTATGATGTTATTTAGCCCAGTGCTCTTTATAGCAGGAATTGTGGCTGGGAAGGAGATTGGAGCGCATGCGATGACTCCAGATGGGCAACCAAGTCTCAGCTCTTCAACCCAAGAAGATTTGGCTACATCCCAAACAGCTCCATTGCTACTCCATTGTTACTCTCTCCCTTTAAGTATCTTACACCTTTTCAATTCAGGTGCTCCCAGTTTTCCATGCTGCAGGAAAACAAGCAGAAATGCTTCTTATGGCCAAAATTTGGCACAAGATCCGGAGGTCTGGAAAGGATTTATACAAATGTATGCACATGCACGCACACACGCACACAGACACTCACATTTCTGTATGCAGTACCTTTTTTTTAGCTGCTTTTTAAATTATAGGAGTACAGAAACACACAGAAAAGTTCGAGGCTTTATACACTCTGGATGTATCTGTTAGACCAACGTGCTTTTGGGCTTAGAGATGAATTTTTGCAGGCCTTGCTCTGTATTGTGCCATAGCTTTTTAGCAGGTTTTGAAGGGCTGAGGTTTGTAAAGCAACTACTGTAGCTGCTGCAAACCTGCTTAGGGAACCTGTATGCACCTTTACTTAGGAGCCCGTGCATTTTATGTGTGTTTTTAAAATCTGTTTTTAATACGTGCCTCTCAGGCTGTGTGTGTTTTCAGTGGGGCTGAGACCCACTGGTGGACAGCATGAATTCAAGTGACACTGTAAAGATAGGTGCATGAGATGTACTCAGTTGTAATTAAACAGCCATAGTGGACTGTTGAAAACAAGCCTGTTCATGTGTTTAAGAAACTTACCAACAAATCCTGTTTTAAAAGAATATTTTGTTGTTTTTCACACGTGGAACAGAGATAGCAATTTTTTTATTACTTTTAGTATAAAACTTGTCGGAAATTAAGAGAGACTTGTAGATATTTGGGCAGGAAAAGCTAATTAGCAACAGTTTGTCAGAGCTAATTTTCAGTTATATT
This sequence comes from Regulus satrapa, assembly GCA_013396955.1. Taxonomy (NCBI): domain Eukaryota; kingdom Metazoa; phylum Chordata; class Aves; order Passeriformes; family Regulidae; genus Regulus; species Regulus satrapa. Next base: position 498,098 of record VWZN01021641.1, on the reverse strand, counting down.
CCTAATATTTATTGGATTTAAGTTCAGTCCTTAATGTTACTTTAAGAGGGTTTCTACGGTTTACTGTATGCACCAATAGATGTAAAACTACTTTTGGTCCACAAGATTATTTTGCTTGGCATTCAACATTTAATACTACTTGATGATTTTTACAGTGTTAGTTTCTCACAGACCTTCCTCTTGTGCTTGATTTCTGCAAGTGTATCGACCAGTGTCATTCCTTGATTTCAAAAGGCTATGGCAGAAGTGATCATTCCAACTAGTATTTGCAAACACCTTTTCTAAAACGGAACTACAAACATATAAATAATTAAAAGGATTTTTCATTTGGCATGCCAGTGAATATGTTGTATTAACAGCTTTATTTCTTTAGCTAGTCAGATTATAGTCATAATTTGCTGTCTGGTAGCCACATACTTTATTTCTTTTATAGCGTTTCATTTAATGGTCTCCCTTGTACTCTACGGGGTTTAGTTTGATGGAGGAAATAATTATGATTTTAACTAGTCTGTTCCACTGAGATTTAAGCGGGGTGTATTGTGCAGCTCTCTTTGTGTGTTACAGTGCAATTTATGGCGATAGCAAGTACAGTAAAACCCTTTACGGAGTTGAGGACAGCTACTGTCCTCCCACAGAGAGCGGAGGAAAAGTTCTGTGGAGGTGGAGTCGAGGGAAAAGGAAACAGAGCTGACATTTTAAAAGCCACAGAGGGGCAGGCCAGGGACCTCGCAGGCTGGTTATTGTAAGGGAATGTCTGGAAGGTGCAGAAATCTGATCCAGCTGTGCCCAGGTGGGCAAGAGGCCAATGGCCCCTGGGCTGTGCTCGCCCCAGTGCTGGCACTGCTGGGGCACCTCCAGCGCTGGGGCCAGCTCTGGGCCACTCATGGCAGGAGAGCCCTGGAGGGGCTGGAGCGTGTCCAGGGCAGGGAATGGAGCTGGGAAGGGGCTGGAGCCCCAGGAGGGGCTGAGGGAGCTGGGAAGGGGCTCAGCCTGGAGCAGAGGAGGCTCAGGGGGGCCTGGTGGCTCTGCACAGCTCCTGCCAGGAGGGGACAGCCGGGGGGACGGGCTCTGCTCCAGGGAACAGGGGCAGGACGAGGGGAAACGGCCTCAGGCTGGGCCAGGCCAGGCTCAGGGTGGATTTAGGAACTTCCCCAAAAGCAGAGCTGAAGCCGCTGTCCTTGGAGGGATTTCAAAGCCATGGATGTGGACGTGGCACGTGGAGACAGGGGTCAGTGGTGGCCTTGGCAGCGCCGTGTTAACGTGGGACACGATGACCTTAGAGGGCTTTTCCCAACCCAGCTGCTCTACAAATCCATGGAATGGAGCAAAGGCAGGGAGGGCTTGTGCCAGCACGTGCTCTGGTGTGTTATTTTAATTGCTGCACCTCAGGGAAATGGCAAACAACATTGGTCGTGGAGCAAGAGATTTACAGGCCTTTTCCTCTTGTTGCCTTAAGCTTTAAGTTGCAACGAAAACGATGGTGACCACCTGGACAGAGACCAGCAATACCCCAGCAATCAGAAAACCAAGCGCATGAGGACGTCCTTCAAACACCACCAGCTGCGGACAATGAAGTCGTACTTTGCTATTAACCACAATCCTGATGCCAAGGACTTGAAACAGCTAGCTCAAAAAACCGGCCTCACCAAAAGAGTTCTTCAGGTAAGAGCCGTCTGCCTTTTGCCTTGAAAAGTAATCAAAATAGCAATTTTATGTTTAAAAAGCCATGGATTTTACTGGTTTTCAAGATATTCTTAATAATTTATACCTTCTCTGAGACTAAGTTAATTCCCAGAAAGTACGAGAGGAGTTTTTTCTTTTCATTTTCTCTAGAGCAGATCACTTGGGTTCTAAATTTTATGAGAGTTGTGACGGTTTGGGGCCCTGCTTGTTTTCCTGGAGTTCTTTAATTCTGGTGCATGTTTTAGCTTCCAGGCTGCTGTAAAAAAAAAGTGATTTATTTTAGTGTGCTCACTGTAAATAGAGAGCTTTTAGTTTGGAAATTCAGAAAACATGTCCCTGTTTACCTTTGTAAGAAAGTAATCAACAGTTTGAATTCATTTTATCGGGACAGGGAGGAGGGCTTTCCGTTCACAACTGAAGGGGACGTAAATGAATTTTTTCAAAAAGTTTTACTCATAGTTTAGTAACTTAGAGTGAAATGAAACTGCATTTGGACAGTACTTTTTTTTGCTCATGGGAGCACACTCCATTTGAGCTATTGTGGGAAGGAAAGGGAACAGTATTAGTTGATTCAGCTGCATTTTAATTTATAGTTCTGACTCAAAATGTCAGTTTTAATGAGCGCTTACCCAAATGCCTATACCTAGAGATAAACTTGGGCGTATAGGAGCCATGACATTCCAGGATTTATTGCTGAAAGTTTTAAAGGGGTCTTAATTGTAGAAAAAGGATTTGTGGCCTTCCTAGAGGCAGGTAGGGCTGCGAGCCCCATCGTGGACAGCTCACAAGTCCCAGGCAAGTGGAGGGCAGGAGACAACTGCTGAGGAAAGCTGAATTCACTGGAGGGATCCTGGAGCTCACAGAGCTAACACCTACCAGAAGAAGGAGCAGAGGTTCTGTGGGCTCCCCAGTGAAATGGCAAACCATACGTAATGACTTCTCGTGGCTACGTCCTCACAGCTGCACCGGGTTTGCTTTTCTGGGGCTGGTTTGCTGTGGAGGAGCAGATTCCTCTCCCAGAGAGTGAACAGCCCAGCAGCTGATGTGGTGTCTCCCAGCAGCTGTCCTTAAACCACACACACGGCTGAGATAATTTACTGCATTGGTCTATCCTTAGATTGACACTTCTCCTCTATTTTACCCTCAGAATGCCAACACTTTGGTAATTCCAGGTCTGCCCATTCACACCTGAATTACCTGAGAAACTGCACATCAGTGTCTAGGAGGCGTTTTTCTCTGGACTGTCTTTTGACTCTCTTGTCACTCCACGCCTGCTTTGACTTCCATCTTTCTCTTCTATTTTCACTGGATGGGTCTTCCCTTGCATCTTTTTTTTTCCCAAGTTATTGTCTCTGTTTCTTCCTATTCAAAACATATTTCCTTGTCTCCAAAATTGGACTCCACCCCATTACTCTTCCTCTTTCAGTTTCTTTGTTGCTTCATTGCTTCTTCATTCCATGTTAAACATGTCACAATTTGCAGTTTTAAGGTGCTTTGCCGTTCTTCTTTTGTTTGCAAAACTTTACTTCTTTTGTTGCAGAACGTTACAATTCCATCAAAGTTTTGTTATTTTGGTACTTGGTGTTGCACTTCTTTTACTTTCAGAGTTAAACACTCCTTTATGCCCAGGCTCCTTTAGCTGCAGTGGTGGAAGACAATAGTTGGTGGTTGAGGATTGTTCCCTGAGGATGCTGCTCTTGGAGGCAATTCCAGAAAATGGAGTGATACTTTTTCTGGCATCACTTGAGTTTTCCCACCTTTTATGAGCAGTGTCTAGTCATGGATATTTTGTTTGAAAAATTAATTTGGGCCGTGAGAACCCAGACTTGTATTCTGTGTGGTTTAGAACCTTTCTGCCCAGTTGATTTCTCTCTACCTGCGAGTGGTGATTAAGTTCACATCTATGACTTTTAGGGTTGCTCTTTGCTGGGGAAACTCACCACGATGTTGGTTACTGAGACAGTGTCACTTGCTAGTTCTTTGGAGCCAGAAAGGCCAGCATTCCACCTGTGTCCCTGACTGAGCACAAAGGGATTCTCTGGCACTATTGATGGAAACAAGCACCATGAGCTCCAGCCCGTGCCACAGCCCAGAGCTGTCTGCAGGTGGACGGGCACGCTTGCCAGGAGCCAGAACTCTGCCACACTCCCTAGCAGGTGTTTGGGAGCTGGGGGGTTTTCTGTGTGTTCAGATCTCCGTGCAGCTGGTGAGGGATCCTGGCACTGTGGGCACCTTTCATAGAATTTATTTTATATAATTTAGGGAGAAATGCAGGGCGGCGGATCAGGAGAAAGGTGCACTTCCTAACCACACAGAGCAGAGCTCCTGGTGATTTAGGGAACAGCTGAAGTGCCCTTGCTGTAGAGGCAGCTGCACGTGACATGTCATGAGGGGACTTTGTAGGTGAGCAGAGAATTTGAGGATTTTCTAAATGTTCTGTGATACTGGAGTTGGAAGCCCTGACTGATGTCTTTGCTTTTTGAACAATTTGTCCCGACCTGCACCATGTCCAGTGGTGGCATGGCCTGGAAATCTCTGCTTCTCAGGATGCATTTCCTTCAGCACCTTTGTAATGCACACTCTTCTGAAGTAGCCACATCAGAACCATACCAACTTATTTTTATATTGTTAGCACCTGTTTTTATTTTAAATCTAAGTTTGCATTTGCAATTTAATTAATATATCTCTCAAACTACAGCTGAGGAGCACAAGCCCTTTATTGTAAGATATTTATTCCTAATTAACAGTCCCAGTTAATTGTGAGCTAACTAACCAAAGTGACATAAATGCTGCTCTTTGGGGAACTGATCTTTTTGTGAGTTTAGAAAAGGAAGGTGAAGGCAGATAGCCCTGTGTGGTGTGTTAGCTATGGGGATGCACCTCTTCTCTAAGATTATCCACAGCCCAAACACTTTAGGAATATAAAACATAATTTTTCCATGTGTGTTTGTACACCACTTATTTTTTCCTACATCTGTCCCCAGTAAAGTCGCTCCCAGATCCCTACAGAGATCACTGCATGCATTTGGACTTTGCTGGTCCACTTTCCAGTAATCAATGTGCCTAAAATATTTGCACCCCTGTGCTGCCCTTTGGTGAAGGTTTGCTTCAGGCTGCAGGCTCTTCCTGAGCCCCCATTCGTTAAACATCTCTGACTGCACAGTTACTAATTACAGCAGAGTCATCCCAATGCGTGTGCAATGAGTGAATGCTTTGTGGTATTACATCCTCTGTATTTTGTTTCTGCACGTAGTAGTTAGTGAAATTCAGAGAGCCTCGATGTCTCCAGGTAGCTGTGTGACTGAGCAAAATTGGGTTTAAAAATTTGGTTTTAGCTGAATTGGTTCACACAGCTAATGGGTAACAGATGCAGCAATGGAGATGTTACAAACCAGAAAATAAAGTTATCTAAGGTGCTGATCCCATTAACTTCAGTATCCAAATCCCTCACAACACTTACTGCGTTTATTTTGAGCACTCCTTTATTATATGGAGATGTTATTTTATTCCTATTTGACTTGGTGGAGACAAAGAATTTGCTCCACAGATCACTAAAGGGAGTGCAATATTTTCACCTCAGTAAATATAGTTCTGCCTAACTGCTGAGTGCCCAGCTCCACGCATCCAGCCCCGCTCACCGGACTGTGGGAGCAGCAGTGCTGGGTCTTGCAGCTGCTTTTTATTTTCGCTTGGGGTTCTGGTCTCTATTTTCCCCTTTGATTTGAAATAGCTCAGCCTTGTACTGATACAGTTGGACAGAAAGCCACTAAATACTTCCCAATGATTTTGTTTATTCCCCAGTCCTGAAGGAATTGTGTAATTGATGTGAGATAAGTCCTTCTGGAAGGATTCTTTCCATTCTGGGTGGTTATTTCTGCCATGCTCTTGCAGGTGCACAGCGGGGCAGCCCCAGCTCCAGCCTTGCATGCCCTCCGTGCCCCTGCTGGGGTAATGGCCAGGGCCACGGGCAGGGAACAGCCCCCAGCCCAGGGAACAGCCCCCGGGAACAGCCCCCAGCCCGGGAACAGCCCCGGGGAACAGCCCCCAGCCCGGGGAACAGCCCCCAGCTCACTTTACCTACTCCGTGTTCCCAAAAATTCCACAGAGCCTCTTGCCCCGGTCAGGTTAAGGAGCAGTTGGGCATTTAGGAAGAGTGTCATGTTTCTCATATTTGGGACTACTGAATATAAAAACACAGGTATTTTAATGAACATAAATGTGAAATTATGCCAAAGTAGGTGTATCTACAGCTGCCCAACTGGTTTATCTGTTCTGTTTTAATTATGCCATGGCTACATGAACACATGTAGCCACAGCAGCCAGCTCCAAACTCCATTTCACGGCTGTTATCCTTTATACTGTTGCCAGAAGGTATTTTAAAGAAAATAACCACTAAATTATTTTGTGGAACAAATAGAAATTGTCTCTACCTGAAATGTAAAGAATTCTGTAAAAGTTCCAGTTGCTGTTTCTGCCTTTCCTGAGCAGTTGGTGCTTGAGCCTTTGTGGCTTAAATGACCAGAACAAAGTGATTGGCTTCACTCACAGCCCCTGCACACGAGGGGCTCCGAGCAGTCCCACGAGAGGACCCTGCTTGGGAGCGTGTCAGGCAAAAACAGCACTTTGGGGCTTGCCCCTTTTTGGCCACATTGCTGGTCTGTAGCAGGGTCACACCTATGCTGGACTCTTATAAAATCATGGGAATATTTTTGCCTGTGCTGTATTTTGTATATGAATTTTGTGTGTTTTGTATATGAAACTGATACATAGCCTTTAAACAAAGTGTTTTAACAAAGCAAATGCCAACATAAACTAGTTTAAAGTACTGAGCTTTCAGAAAGAAGGACCTGTAGGGATGTGATTTACGTGCAGCCCTTGAATTTGTGCCTGAGGATTATTTCCCTGTGGCATTCCCAGGAGAGAGTGTGAGAAGCAGGGTGTGCACATTGAAGACCTTTGGCCGGGAGAGAAGGCATTGCAGGGAAGGAGGAGTGCTCGCTAGGGGGAATTTGCAGCTGGAGCACCCCTAGATGTGAAGGATGGAGAGAGGTGGAGCGGCGGGGCAGGTCCATGGGCTGGGACTGCAGTGGAGCCCCCGCAGCTCCGCCCGCGTTCCTGCGGCGCTCCCGGCCCGGGGCAGGGCCTGGCAGCTCCCGAGCCAGGAGCAGAACCTCTGCACGGGCTGCTGTGTCCTCAGGAGTCCCACACGCTCCCTTTCCCCGTCCTTCACTCAGATAAGCAAAGCATGCAAGAAGTAGAAACCAAGGAAAAAAAAATCTGTGTGGTTGCTATTCCTATTGAAACCACAGTATTTGATGTCATGTCAGTCTTTAAGACTTTTCCAGCCCCTTTTCCCAATGTTATTCCAGTACTGAAAGCATTTGATAAAGGAAACAGGCACAGGCAAAGAAGCTGAAGCTTTTGAGAAAGAATAGAAGAGCGAGGAAGAGGGACAGTCCTTTCAGAAGAGGGGAGCAGGCATGTGGAGGAGCTCTGGGGAGCAGGAGCCCGTGGGGAGGCAGGCTGGGGAGGCAGCAGCACTCTGCTGGGACATGGATGGGAGTCACAACGGGACAAACTCCCGTGTTTGTGTTCAGCAGGCGTGTGGTGTTCGCCTCACCCCGACCAAAGCTCAGGGATGGAGGGCACTGAGGATTCTGCCCGCTGCCACATTTCTGAGCATCCTTTCACGTACCCTGTGCAGACAGAACTCCGTCCTCACTCCGCTCCTGGCCAGGCAGACTGTTTGCAGGGATCGAAGGACACACAAGGAATATTTTGCAGGCAGAGACCGCTTCTTATGGCTAGGACTGCTTTTCTGATACCAGTAAAAACGTCTTTCCCAATTCCAGCATTGATGAATTTGTGAATATGCTTTTGCATTTTTAAACGCTGCAGGTCTTTAAATGCTACCCTGTTATATTAAACTATTTCAGGTTTGGTTTCAAAATGCTCGAGCCAAATTCAGACGGAACCTCTTACGTCAAGAAAACACAGGGGTGGATAAGACTTCAGACTCAACACTCCAAGCAGGGACCCCATCAGGTCCTGCCTCAGAAATATCCAATGCCTCCATGAGTCCATCCAGCACTCCCACTACTTTAACAGACTTGACTAATCCCACTATGCCAACTGTGACGTCGGTCTTGACATCAGTGCCCGGAAGTCTTGAGGTTCACGAATCTCGAAGTCCTTCACAGACAACTCTTACAAATCTTTTCTGATGACTCTTTCTTAATAATTTCTTTAAAAAAGAAATTATTCTTAGCTGAAATTCCAAGTGTATTTTAATAGAGGCTTTGAGCAACTGACTAACCACAATTAGGATCTCTCCTAAAAAACAGAAGGAAATGTAGTGTTCTGGTATTGCGGAGTACGGACTGAAGAATAACTTGGAAGATCTATTGCAACACAACATTTGTGTAACTGTACAGTTTTGTGGACTGAGCAAGGGAAACAGCAATTAATTTAAGTTGGCTAAAGCTTCTGTATTTTCAAAGACTGCCATGTGCCTTATATACTGTTTTATCTACATTCTTTGGATTCCATGTCCACTTCTCTCTTTTTCTCTCTGTATATTTATGACCAGGGCAAAAATGTTAAAGAGTTTGTTACTTTGAATAGTCCTAAGCCTTTCATCGGTTGCTTTGTTGTTTTAGAATTTTAAGGTCGAAGTCTGTTCGAATACCAGAATTTGTAAAATCTAACCAGTAATAAAACCACTTATGGAAACTACTTGGTAATGGCTGCAGTTACGTTTAACATTAGTGTCACAATCGAGGTAGGCTGACTGGATCTTAAAGAGTTAGAAAAATGCACTTCAAACACAGTGTCTGCCTAGGAAAAACCCTAAATATGACGTGCACACTCCTCTGCTTCCCAAAGTATATAAGGGTGAGAATTCCAGCTTGTACAACGGTCTAGGAATCTTCATTGTAGAGAAATAACGTTAGTTGCAGGTAGAAGTTATCAGATAATGTTAAAACTCAAACAGGAGAACTACGTTTCGTTTGGCCACGTGCAGGAAAGCTGCCTTTGGCCAGCATGTATGAACCTTGCTTTTGTGCCACGTGTGGCTTGTCCCATGTCCTGGAGGAGGCCAGCGAGGGTCCCCCAGCTGTGGCCCATCACGGACGTGGGCGCTGGGAAAGGTTTGCCCCAGGAAAAAGGCAGAAGTGTTTCAGGTTATTTTACAACACTGGCGGGCAAAGTGGAGGCCAAATTATGTCTTCTAAAGTCGCAGCCTTACATTTTTTGTAATGCTTTGAAGGAATAAAAAGCCAAGGAAAAAATATATTATTGGCACTAAAAGGGGTTATTCCTTTAATAATTATGGACCTTTTAGTACGACTGAATTCCTTCTCCCCAAAAATCTCTGCAGAATATAACTCATATTTTGAGGGTTTTTCCTATTGTTTTTAAAGTTGCTTTTCTGTAATAAAAATTAAATACCTCAGCAAAGTTTAAATATGTATAAGAAGGAGTCTACACGATGCTGTTTGCCCAGTAGGTTTAGAGGTTTGGAGTGGTGCGGAAGATGCAGATGGTTGTTCATTTTCAAACCTGTTCCAATCAGTTCTTTCAGTCAGATGTTGGGTTGTACTGGCCAGCTCTCTAAAACTAATCCCTCATTCCCATTGGATCAGAATTACTAAAAGATTATTCCAAATCAACAGCAAGACAGATGCCAAGATTTGTGTTCTTTGCCCTTCTCAGGGCACTGAAGATGATTTCGTAGGCTGGGCTCTTTCCTAACAGTGTTTTGGTTTTAACAGTGCTACATTTATTCAGCTTTCTGAGCTGCAAATTTGCTATTCTTGTGCAAGCCAAATTCCTATTGAGATCAGGCAGAGATTTCAGAGCATGAGTACTATGGGATAGAAAAGCTGACATAATTAGGTCATTTATTAACCTTTTTTTACACTTCAGCTTAAAAAGCCCCACAGATGAGCTATGGGTAAAGCAAGGCAGCCCTCAAAGATGGGAACTAGCTGAGATCTGCGAGAGGGGTTGGGGTCTGGTCACCAAACCCAGGCGTGGCAGGGTCCACAGTGAGGAGACATTAAAAGAGATCATTTGTGTTGAATTTATAAATGCTACAGGTTTATCCAGGACATTTTTCCTCGAAATCCAAACGTCTAATAAGGATGTTGTGCTGGTTGGTGGACTGTAACAGATACATATCTGCCTTTCAAAGCTGTTCTGACACGGAGATTCTGCTGTTTGTAATGTTTTGTTCATTGTCAATCACCTTGGAGATTTTTTATTTTTTTAAACATGCTAAGGTAGATCTTTTTTTTTGGTTTAAAAGGCAATTTTGGTCCACTGTTAAATGGTTACAGCCCATAATTAAAACCCTGTGTGTTAACCTGTGAACAGTTTAAAAAGTCTGAATCCTGAATTCTGAAGTGTTACGGCAAATGTAGTGGAGAACAATTCCAATGGTTCTTTAAAACTGTACTATGATTTGTGATCTTGTATCTTAACTACCTGAATCCACGTGGATGGAAATACCTTTGAAATCAATTCTCAATATTGCCTTTTCAAGCACCCGACCTTCATGAAGGGGAATTACTCTCATGTTAATCTTATCTGAAACCTATACGAGACAATTAGAGAAATTGTCTGGTTTAATCAAATCAGGGATTTTGCATATAAATAAGAGACAATATTCTATGTAGGGTCTTTATGTAGGTGCATTAGGATTCACTCTGGCTCCAATGACCTATGTTGTCCCCATGACTGTTTCAATCCTGTGGTATTGTTTGGTTGTTTAGAGCTTGTTGGTTTTGAATGCTGTACATTTTTTTACTACTGCAATCCTAATGTTTCTTCACATTCTTGTACAGTTCCACATTTGATGTATTAGTCTGAAATTCTGTTAAAAACATGAACAAAAATGGAAATGATATTTCTTTGGAAGTGTATTTTTACTGTATATCTAATTTGAACTAGTTGAACATACTTCTTTACGTTTTGCATGATAGGTGTGTAGTTCATTTTTTAAATATGAAAGAGACTTAATAGTAACTTAGAACAAGAATATAATGAAACTATACAAATATGGAAATACATACAATGATTTGCTACTTTTTGACTCAAGAAGCTTTTTGAAATACATTTTACCTAGTTTATTTAAGATAATGCAGATATTCTGGCTCTGAGTTCATACTTAATACAGAGTATAGGAGGGGATTACATACAAGAAAAACTTTCAGGTCACCTTGGTACTCACCAGCACACTGGATTATTCTTGTCAAACAGGGAGAGGACAGTGTATTTTAAGAATGCTGAATATATTTTGATCTACAGCAGAGAGGAATGGGATTGCTGCAAGTGATGTGTAATCACAGCTTAAAATTCATTGATTCTATTAACGGCTACATTTCATAAAACTTATTTTTTTATTCAAATTATCTAAGTTTGGGAAGAGAAGACCAAGGATCATTATACTAATGAAGAAGCTGAATGTGTGCCCTGGAAGCAAAAGTCAATTTATCAAATATACGATGGGTGCAGAAGGGGCCTCCAAGATATTTTGGTTTTCAAACTATCTTTTCCTCCTGGCTGTTTGAAAACCCCACATAATTAGGCTGCTTTCCTATAAGTTTGCTGGTTTTGGTCTGTTGGAAGGAAGCTTTGGCACCTGTAAGAACAATCTTCATCTAAAGGAAAAGGAGAAAAAGACACAAATCAAAACAGGAATCAGGCTTTGCACTCAGGTGTGATGGTGGCAAAGACGCCCAGGTGACCGAAAGAATTTGGGTGTGACATGGCTATGGTCTGCAGGGACTTAATAATGCTTGGAAGGAGGGATTTTAATTGAAAGTAGGTGATTTATGATTTTTGTTGTTTCTAACCTCAGCAAGCCAGAGTTAATTACATGCCTCTGTCGCTGATTTTAAAATGCAATTTGACAGAAATTACCATTAGGAAGGGTCCTACCCCCAGAGTGAGGAGGCAAGCCCGGAGCTTGGAAGGAGGATTATTTTCTGCTTCCCTCTGCTTCCCCTGTCCTTAGCCCTGGTTCTTCTCCAGGCTGCATCACGAGCTGCTGGCAGTGGCTGGGCTGATGTTCCTGCGCCTCATCCCCAGGCAGAGCTGCTCCTGCTCCCACAGGGATTCACCATGTCTAGGTAAGGAGGATTTGAAGCACCCCGGGTGGCAGCTGAGTTGTGCCCAGCTGAAGGCAGGCTGTCAGTGGAGTGGCCTGTGCCTTTCTGAGGTGCCTCTCACCTGCTTTTGCCCAGGCTGCAGGGAAACACCGCTGCACACAGCGGGGAGCGACGCCAAACAAATCCCTGCCAGCATCAGGCCTGCCCATGGCGAGGAGACAGAGCCCAGCCCAAAAATTATTTCCACTGAGCAGCAAATATTGACGGGCCCGATAGCTAGGAATTTATTTCACTGCCATTTCTGCTGCGATTGTGCTCCCCTCCCAACCTTGCAGAGTCATTGAACAAGTGCTCCGTGTCATCATTCCACCCAGGAAAATCCAGCTGGGCTGGAGCAGGGTCGTGAGTGGCATTTACCAATTCCACAGTTCCTTTTCTCAAGGGCTGGATAAAAAGATACACTGGGCATTTAATGGATTTCTGCTCACATTAGTATGATGTTAGCAGCTCTTTCTGGCCTAATAACTGGATTTTTGTAGCAACTAAAGCCAGAAAATATTTTGGGGGGTTTTAATTTGAGCAAAACATAGTACTTAAAATACACAACCTGCTGTCAGTAAATTCAGACCTTGCAATATCATTTATTGTACTAATGCATAACACTGTGCAAATTATTATTTCTGGAGAAAACCACTTCTGTGCAAGTTCTTCTTTGCCCTGTAAAAGGCATGGCTCTGCACATATATTTACGCAGCTTGTTTACATGCCACTTATCAATTTATTACATTGTAAAATTCAGCACTTAACAGGAAGTTATACTTTTGCAACAACATCTAGAAAAAAGGAAATAATTAAGCATTTTGTTAAAGAAAGAAATCTGTTCTTTTCCCCTGCATAGTTTAGCCCAGTAGCTATGAAGGGGATAAAAACAACCAAAACAAGAGGGACACAAATATTTGGAAAATGTGACTTCACTCTGTGGTGACCGGTTTCAATTGATAAATCTCAGGGAGGCCTCTCTCCAGTGAATCCACATCCCGGGGTGATTAATGCTGGAAAGCCACGACGGATCTGCAGCACTGCAAACACTGACTCAACCTCATGATTTTCCTTTTGGGTTTTTTTTTTTTTAGTGGCACAAAACTAGCGAGGCCGTTCTCCCTCCATGGCACAGTAATTACTGTGAATATAACGTTCCTTGGTTACTACTCAAAACTGTGAGAAGATCCTCAGGCTTTGGTAATTTAGTGTTCCTAGAGAAGGGTATTGATTTTCCATGGGCACACTGGTCCAATGCAGAGCATTGGGATGAGGATAATCCACGGACTAATGTGCTGGCTGGAGCCTGTAGCAGACAGCCAGGGGTGAATCCTTCCCTACACAGAACTAACCCCCACATTCTTCCAGTGGCTCTCCAGGCACAGATCTTACCAGCTCTCCTTGATGGCTGAAGGAAGGAAGGAGTCCAAGAGGCATATTCATGTTCTTACCAGAGTGCACAGGTTCCAAGATCATTTTCTGATTTCATCCTCCAGCCTACAGAAACTGCAATTTCACCAGCTATTTCTTTTGCCTTCCCACTTATTTCCTTGTGTTTCATCAGCCGTTGTTGCTGTCCTTCCTCTGGAAATGAAGACTAACAAAGGACATGCTCTGTAATATGTCTTTGCAGGCTGTGATTGAGCAAGAAGCTGATGCCAAGTCTCGCCCAAGCCTGGGCAGAGATTCTGGGAATGTGGGGAAGAGCAATTTCTGAGAGGCTGCTCTGTCACCCACAGACAGATAAAAGGGTAAAGAGTCATCATTGCTTAGGCCAAGTCTCACAAGATATTTCATCTCTTGAACCCAGACCTTCTGAGAATTCGTTAATGGTCCTATGAAACATTTTGAGGCAGAAGAACGCTTTATATGCCACTGCTTTTATGGTTATCCCAGACAGGCAGTTTCACCTCTTTCCCACCTTCTGCTGTGCACAGGCTGTGTCTGGTGGATTTAACCCGCTGACCACGGGCTCGCCTTTGTTACTTCACATGCACGGAACCCTTAGAAGTAGCTCAAAAGCTTTTGTATCCACTTTTGTTCCGGTATGATCTGACCGTTTCTGAGAGGCTGGCAGAAGTGGGAGCTGCCCATGGACTGGGGAGAGGAGAGGTTTCAAATCCAGGAGTTTTCTCTTTGAAAGGAGGCTCTTCCCCCAGCATTGGCTGCAGTGCTCACTTTCACCTGGCCAGGGCTTGTAGGACAGTCCTTGGGATGGGCCCTGCCAGCTGCTGATGCATTTTGGAGCTGACGTTACGCTTAAAACAATCAGTCACGGGTGTTCAGTCACCTGCAGTTAATGCACACCCAGACTTTCTCCATGCCACCCCTGCTGGCTCTGACTCCTCACCCAACTCGCTGAATGACAGCAGCAGTCACACCAGTGGTACAGAAGGAAGCCAGCCACCCACACTCTGAGAGGCTTTTCAACCTAACCAGGGCCATTCGTGCCCTTCATTTCTCTCTATGTCTTTTCCAGTTCTGCCCCTATTGTGCGTATGGAATCCAGGAATCCATGTTAGATTAATCCCAAAGCTGTAAAATGCTATTTTCTGTTATTCTCTAGTCTTCAGCTCCCTGAGTGCAGGCAGTTCCTACCCGTGTTTTGTGTCCATACTCTCTTTTTCTATCGCTCCGTTTTATCCTGGAGATTATAGACCAACACTCACTGGCACTGGCAGGATTCTCCAGAGTCCCTTCTGGCTATTCCAGCACAAAAGAATCTCAGAAAAGATATTGGCAGCTATTTGTAGAGCTACTTTCTCCCCACAAAACAGCTCCAGCTCCTGGGGATCTGTGCTGGGAGCACAAGGTGTGTTGCAGCCACTTACACACAGGTGCCATCATTATCAGCTGCCTTGGAACAGACCAAAAGCTGGGCTGCTTTTACAAGATCTGCATAAAAATATAATCCATTTTAATTCTAGAATTATACTGGAGCTGATGCCAGGCATTAGAGGGAAGAATGTGTCTCTGGCAGGACTCCAGGTATTTCTGTTCTTTCTTTTTCTGCCTGTTGGCTGGAGCAGAGGCCAGGGCAGCACTCCTGCCTCCCGCTTCCACCGCAGATGCTCTGTGGCCAGCACAGGGAGGCTGGCCAGAGGTTACTTACTGTTATTTTGAGAAAGTGCTTTGAAGTCCTTGAGTGAACAGTGCCAACTGAAGCAAAAGTCGGAGTGGAAGTCATTACACTTCCCATGGGAGGCCATGAGAAAATGGCACTGCAGCAGATGAGCGTGACCATACGTGTGCACCTCCAGTCTCACCTCTGAGTCCTGACTGCTGCTGACCCAGCCCTGCGAGGACGGGAGGGCCTGGCTTACCTTACTTTGGAGAACAGAAACCAGAAACTCTTGCACCTCCCTTTAGGGATTTGCAGGAGGTGTGAGAAGGCACAAATCAATCCCACGCAGCAGTCCCAGAGGAATTCAGGCGGGAAGGTGCTGAAGAGGATCTCTGTTTGCCAGGAAGGAGGCACTAGATCATAGGCGTGGTACCTGGAGATGAGCAGGGACCTGAGATGCGGGGCTGTGGGAGACCCAACTCAGCCAGCACGGCTATGCCTGAGAGCATGAGCAGTCTGACCTCTCCCTTCCCTGACAGACAGGTAAAGTCCAAGGAGCTGTACTAAAAGAAGGCAAAGACCCATTTCTGTACCAAACCCACCAAGCAGTGTTTGGGAAGAACAGCGGGCCTGGAGGTCAGGAGCGCAGCATTCCCGGGATGAGGAGGAATCACTGGGTTAGAGGTGATGCCACCTCTGGCCTCCAGGAAGGTTTTTGGTTTGAGGAGCGATTTCAGGCTCTTGCTGCACAGGTCAGGGAGAAAACCGAGTGTGTAAGAATTGCTGACCATCCACCCTGCCCTGGCTGCTCCCCAGGGGAAGGGAGGAGGTGTGCGAGTGTCAGAGGGCTGCGTGCTCTTTCACACTGCCAAGTGCTCTGCCAGAAATGTGAAGGAGACAAACCCAGCTATTGCACATGCTGCCTTTGTACCCCAAACTGCTCTCTGCTGCTGTAAGCTGGCTCTCTTCATTAAATGTATTTACTTAGCAGCAGATCTGTTGTTACATATGAATAATTGACAAGGAAAATGTCACTTACTGCACGGGTGCCGCACGATTCTGGCTGCTGAGTTTCCAACACTACAAAGCCTGGAACAGGAAGCTCTAAAGTAAATTTCTCCTTGTACAGGGTTTAATTTGGGGTATGTTTCTTATCTCGGTGAGTTACCAAACTGTTGAAAGTGACAAAACCAGATGTCACAAAATGCAGGGAAAATGCAGCTGGACTGAACCACGAGTATTAACAAAGGCAATTCCCTTGACAGACACTAATCTTATACCTTCAAACCCAGGAAAGATTCAGTTAAACTCACAATCGTTTTATAGTCTCTGTAGAACCATAGCAGCTTAGGGATCCTTTGTTATTCCTCCATAAAGAGGAAAGTTATAGTGAAAGTGCCCTTCTTAAGTTGGGTGTTTTTAAATACTAACGTTTATTGCTCTGCAGTTTCTCTTTATGTGTGCACAGAGAACAAGAACACACCTCACTGCACAGGCCTATTTTTAGAAACAATAAAAGAGCCCTCAGTTAATAACTGGTTACTCTTTTGCCATTTGCATGGCTGATCACTGTTAATGATCCAGCTAAGGGATTCACTGGGGAGGCTGCAAGGCTTGGGTTGTGCAGGACGGGATCAGCTGGGGAATGCAGCAGGGGTGTGCAGGGCTGGCACCTCTCTGGGAAAGCTCCTGAGGTGGGACACACACCCCCCGTCTGGGTCCTGTGTGCCAAACCTGTCCCCACTGTTCCATTCCTTTCCAAAAACGGGCGGATGTGGCCCAGCTGCAGCAAGGCCTTTGGGTTAACACTAAGCCTCAGATTGTCCTGCCACTGAACACAGTCTTTCCCAGAGCTCCTGCTTTGGCTTTACAGTCCTCTCTACACAGAGGCCCAGCACCAGGAAACAAACTGGTGTTCAGACCTCCTAACAGCTCCTAGGAACACTTAGGATACAGGAAGAACAAGAGGTAAATACCTAAATAACACCTGCTTTATTCTCCTTTTGGACACAGATCAGACTGCAAGCAGTAGCCTGCAGCACACAACTGTGGGGGTTTATGGGGTGACCCCTGATCAGCTCTGTGGAGTAGCCAGACCACGTCACAGGTGCTGCCCCCAGCCAGGCAGGAGCAGCTCCCCGCCTCATCTCACAACTACCTTGTTGTAGAAAACATTTCTTTATAAAAGCAGCTTTGCCCGTGCTTTCCACAAGACCATCTCTGCTGTTTTAAGGGGGCACGAATGAAAAATGAGTTTATGTGTTCTTGGCGTGACATCTGGGTTGTCAAAGCATCGCATCGGCGACCCCGAGTAAAGGTCTGAGTTATGACATAAAAGGATCACCAACAGATCAGTTTGTGTTGTTGCAGGGCTCAGCCATACATCTGCGTGTAGGAAACACAATACTTCTCTTGCAAGCTGAGCCCTGTGCATCTCACAGGACATTAATGCAAAAGTGGGAAAAATCCAATCTTAATCTTCTAGAGAGCGAAACACAGATACAACATGTCGTGCCCTGTCATCACCTGTTGCTAAGGGTCGAGATATTCCCAGTGTCAGAAGCAGGCTGTGAATGAGGAGTGCATTTTGATGAGTGCCGAGGAGGGGAGATTCTCAGGAACTGCTGGAAATTCTGCTGTTTTATAGTGTATAAAATATACCTGACCCGAGGCAGTGGATCAGCAGGGGCAGCCTGAGGTGCACTCACTGCAAACATCTCCTTTTGAGCTGCTGACACATTTAGCAGCTGCCAGTCAAGGAGGCGAGCCGATCCTCTCTTAAGCAGACCTCCTCACAACCTATTGTTGCAAAGGCCTGAAACGTGACTCCTTCTCCAGCGCTCCCTTGGCCCAGATCGAGCATCTCTTCGAGCTTCATATTCTCCTTCCATTCCTCTTTTCATCCTTTGTGCGCCGCCGTCTCGCTCCCACCTGCCGCCTCCCCGGTGCCACCTGCTTGCCTCCCTGCCTTGGGCTCCTTTGTTCGTGTCCCTTGTCCCTGCTCCCCCAGGAAGGCAGCGCCGGGGGTGCATTGTCCCACGCTGCTCCCCCGGGGCTTTTCTTCCTCGTTGTTATTGCAACCTCAGCCTCGCCTGCGTCTCCGGGGCCCCGGCCCCGCTGCAGCGGCGCACACAAAGCCCGAGCGAGGCAGGAAGGAGCCCCAGCTCCAGGCAGGGTGCCAGCACAGCAGAGGCACAGACGGACACACGAACCCTGAGGACCCCCCGAGCTCCAGGCAGGGCCAGAGAGCCGGAGCAGCGCGGGCCTGGGAGCTGTGGCAGCTCTCTGCACCTACATAGAGAAACATATGGCAAAGCCAAAGAGTCACAGCCTCTTTTTTCATCACCAAATACCCATCCTGCCATTAAATTCTACTGGCAGCTCCGTTGTCAGCTGTAGGGGCTTCAGTGGGGCTGAAGGGCTCCTTCCACCTGCATTTCATGGAGTGTCCATGGATTGTGGAGGCCTCTGTGCAGCGTGTGCTCGGCCCCTGTGGGAGACACCGAGTCCTGCTGGCACCACCACGGTGAGATCACCAGTGTTTGCATTAGCAGGGCTTCCATTGCTGTTGTTAGTTATAGCAGCAACCTAATACACCCTTTTCTGTGCTGACTGGGAAACAGGGATGCCATTCCTAGGATTTTATACCAGGGATTGGGAATTACAGTTCCCAAGTGCATCCGACCGTGGTTCAAACTGTAATCACAGAATCACAGAATGGTTTTGGGTCAGAAGGGACCTCCAAGCCCACGGTTCCAATCCCCTGCCACAGGCAGGGACAGCTCACCGGTGGGCTGCAGCAGTTGAGGCAGGGGTGTGCTGGGCCAGCACGGGGCCTCTGCAGCTGAAACCACACCAAGCCCACACGAGTGCTCAGGGCACAAGCCCAGGGAGCTGAGGGCTACAGGAATGGCACAGCCCCCTGGTGTGGCTCCTGCTCACCATTCCTTGCTCCCCAGGGAGTTTTGAGTACGGGATGCAGCCCCTCTCTGTTCTGCCAGAACCTCCTGGGGGTGAAAATGCCCCCATTTCTCTGGAAAGTCAGGCTGGGATTGCCTCCCTCCAAACCACTGTGGCTTTTGCAGCCTCATTGCTCAGGGAAAAACACGAAGGGAAGTCCCGAACGAACAGGTCACTGCACCAGGGAGGCTCCCGGGAGGCTCTGCCCACTCCAGAGTGCCAGGCTCGCAGGGTGACACCTCTGAGTGCTGGCCAGGGCCCTGCAGAACCCCTGCAGACTTTAACCCCCTGCAGCAGGAAGGGTCCCCTGGCCTGGAGAAAGGCCAGAGGCTCCCCCCTCGCACAGCCTGCTGTGCCTGCACGGAGTGTGTGAAACCTGTGCACAAGTGGGACAGCCCCGTGGCTGTGGGCACCGAGCAGAGCCCAGCGGAAGAACTGAAAGGCTCTGAGTAGTGGGGGCTCAGCGAGTCTCATTTAATTATGAGAGTGGTGCTGCCTCGGCTCAGCCCCACCCACATGCCATTTCACGCCTGATTTCTTCTCTGATTTCTTTGGGGAAAGAGAGGGAATTCGAGTGCATGTAATTTGGGTTAACAAGACGCATTATATGCAGCCTCATTCTTGTAAAAACTTTCACAGGGAAATCACCCAACCCATGGAGAGAAAAAATTCTCTCCTTATTGTAATTTTTCCAAGGCTAATCAAACTCTCACCATTATCCTATTGATCACAGGGAAGGTTTGATTTTCTACCGGTTGCCTAGTTAAGGTACAGTAGCTGTTGCTTGGCTTACTCCATGCTGTGAGTACAACAGAGATCAACCCTCCATTTCTATGCTCCTTTTTGTCCCTTTCCCAGATCCCTTTTCCTTCAAAGCTCACCTGCCTTTTGCTTTTGTGGTGCTCTACCTGCATTTCGCCTTCTCCTGTGTCTGTGGAGCAACAAAAGGTGAAAAGCTAGGTTTGTACAATTAAAATTGTCACAGTAAGAATGGGGAAAAGCAAAGATCCTGAACAGGTTTGAAAACAGGAGGCAAGGAAAAAGTTAGAGATGAATGCGGCATCCCCCAACAATATGGACAAAAAGATTCCATGTCCAGTCCCTGGCGGTGTGAGGAGCGAAACCTCCCTCCAGCTTGGAGCAGTAATGATAAGTTGAGCCCTTGGTGGTGGCGAGTGGCCAGAGCTGGCTGTGAATGCACCAGGTCTGCTCCTGCCATGCCTGCCCCGAGCTTTGTAGCCGCTCCTGCGGCAGCGAACGCGGCCGGCTCCGTTTCAAGGTGCGGCCCCGTCCCTCTGGGAGCAGCTGCTGTGTGTCAGCGCAGCACGGAGCCCGGGCACAGCTACACAAGAGCAGCACGCTGGGGAAAGGTGCAGGCTTTGCTTTGCCTTCCCATGTGAAGGTTTCTTTGGATGTGTTTTGTGTCCCTTCAAGTCACTTGGGAGTTTAGGAGAGCCAGAGAGAATAGCTTTTTCTGTCATTATTTGATAACCAATACAGTTCCCTTTGACCCTCTCCCCTCTTCCCAAAAAAGAAAGACCAGCTCAGCATTGTGTTATTTTTCAAAGCCTTTACAAATTAAGACAGTAACATGGAAATCCTCGTTGGGTTTCAGTTCATACTTCCTCCCATGCTGGGCTGAAATGGGGATTCTTTTGTGATGGCTGTGCTGCTTATTTTTTTAAAACCTCCTGAATTTGGCACACTGCCCTACTTTATTTTCTTTCCATTCTCTAGTGCTGCTCCCATTGGGAGGCTCATTCGCTTCTAATGCATGGTGTTATCTTTTGCAAGTTGAACTCTAAATCCCCGTGTTGTTTTTCCTCGCTTGTTATTCAGGTGCGGGGAATCTTAATGATGTCTCTTTGGCTGGTGGATGCTCTGGCTATGTGGCTTTAATTATTTTTATTAATGTGTTTTATAAAGTAAATTACAGATAAATGTAGGTTTTAACTGCAGCTTGGAGATGGCACATGGGCGAGGCTGCGCAGGCTTTCAGGTGGGGGTGAAAGGCAGACTAACACCTTCCACAGCGAGAGGACGTCCCCAGGTGGGGCTGGGAGAAGCTTTACTGAAGCAGTAAAGCTCCAAAACTGCAAACTGGCACCTGCTGTGCGGAGGGACAGGGAAGGGAGAGGGAAGGAGCGGGACAACCTGCCAGGCTGTGCTGGCCGTCCCCGCAGGGCAGCGGGGGCAGCGGCCCGGGCAGGGCTGGGCCTTGCTGGGGATCTCTGCGACTCTGGGGCTCAGTGCCGGGGCCCGGGGGGCTGAGGGCAGCAAAAAGGGCCCTGCCCGTGGCACCTCGGCCCCGGCGTGAATCCCTGCCCAGGGGATGGGCTCAGGGGCAGCTGGGCTGGCAGCCAGCGCAGACCTGAGCAGGGAGAAGGAGAAACGAGTATTGGCACGGAGGGAGGCTGAATCTCTCTGACTGCTCTGGACTGAACCAGGATTAGGTGATTCAATAGAGGAAAATACGTTCTGGTGTCTGTAGTTTGTCTGGTGTTTTATTGACCCAAGGGTCCCATGTGAGCCATGCAGTAAGCAAGCAGTAAAATCATCCAACAATGCCTTGAAAACTGTTCTGTCTCTGAACACAGCACCTCTTGGGCACTGCTTGTGTTCTTCATCCCAGGAGTTCCTGTTACCTTGGACAACACACAGCCGTTGCCAAAAATAAATAATTAAAGCTGGGTGGCGTCTGAGTCATGGATGTATTGAGAGGATGCGAGGCTGGAAAACAAGCCGATGGCTTTTACAAAGTGGCAAATCTCCAGGCTGTTCTCGCCTTCCTGAGCTCTTGCCCTTCATTTCTATGCAAGAGACATTCTCGGTTTGGGGGATTCTTACCAGGAGCTTGTGAGAGAAATGTTGAAAAGGGATTTTTCCAGGTTGCCTTTTCCGTCTTCCTGCTGCATTAGCTGCAGGTGGTGAAGCTGCTGTTTCGGCATTTCTTCTTCAAAAGCTACATCACGTAATATCGCTGAGATCACAAGGAGATGAGGAGAAAAATGGCCCTATAGGATTTTTTTTAAAAAAAGGATCCATCCATAAAAGATGAAAGGTTAAATTGCTTTTAGAAATACAGCAGCGTTTAAACAGGTGAGGATCCTCGGAAAGGGAGTTTGGATTCAATAAAGTAGCCATGCAGAAGGGCAGGAGAAGGCCTTTCTTTGGAGGGAAATGTCACACTTTAGTGTTAATAAAATGTCTAGTGGTATAATAATAATGATAGCAATCAGGAGCCTTTATTTTTCACCTGGCAGGGCTGGTTCATGCGTGTTTTTTCAAAGCTACCTGCAATTCAGGAAAGAACAAAAAAAGAATCAGGCCTGCATTGACTGAAAAATATCAGAGTGGAAGAGAAGAGAGCCAGCACGGCCCAAGACTCCTGAATGTTACTGGGGAGATGAAGAGTGCTGCTCCCAGGTGGCAGGACATTTTCTTCCTCCGCTTTTTAGATGTTGCCTCCTCGCAGCTGCGTTGTAAAGACATCGCAGGAGATTTACAATCCTAAAAGAACACACAATGAAAATGTCAAAAGGAAAAGGCAATTGCAAACAATAGTTTTGCTCTGGACTGCCCCCCTCTAATATGCTCCTTAGTGGTGATGTAGCACAAAGGCAATGAGCACACAGCATTAGCTACTCTTGCATCTCTTGTATATTTGTCAGGTTTGATGTGTCAGAAGTCGGCGGAACAAAATTTGTTCCCCACCTGGATAGATGCCACTTACAGCTTTCCGGGGAAAGAGAGGAAGAGCAGGAAACATTGATCTTTTAGGGGCAGACAGTGACACCAGAGAGGATAATATATAACACACCAAGAGGTCCAATTATTGATTATCTGTACACACAGAAAAAATGTAGAAATATCACTTTTCTCGCTCGACCTCTTTTCTCCACCAGCAGCTCCAGGGCATTGCTGGCTGTGCCTCTGTGGCACCTGGCTGATCTGTCACCCTGGCACGGGGCAGGGCAGGGTGGGCACGCAGCTGCTCCAGCAGGGTGTGACACCGGCGTGTGAGCAGCTGCCAGCCCCGCAGTGCTCCCCTGCGTGGAGCTGAGCCAGGGCACACACCTGGAAGGACCAGGCTGCCACCTCCCAGAGAACTAATAGGCTGCAGGGACTTCTCTGCTCTGAACTCTCCTCCTGGCCTGGTGCAGCAGCTGGCTGTGTTAGCTGGAGCATTAATATTTGTATTTTCATATTAACGTCGGATCACGCGCTCCGACCCCGGGAGCCGAGGCTCTCGCACGGCGCAGCCACAAGCACTCACTCCAGCGTTGTCTTTGAGAGACTCCTCGACCACAGATTTGCTGCTCGTGCTGGCCCAGAGCGCGTGTGGATGGGGAAGGTGCCAGCTCTTGTCAGTCACTAGTGTTGTCATGAATTAGCAGGGGCCACACAGGGTACAGCCATACGTGTCAGCCTTGTGAATGAGCGCTGGAGCAAGATGTGGGAGTGGGAGATCCCGCTAAGACAGAGTAGCAGGGAGGAAAGGAAAGGAAAGGAAAGGAAAGGAGCTCCCGGAGCGGGCGAGCCCTGCTCATCCAGCATGTCCAAGCACAGGCAGCCTCCCCCCACTCCCCGTCCCGTTGCTGCTCTGAGCCCTGATGGCAGCGCTGCTGCTTTCGGTGTCAGCGAGGCTTTGTCCTTGGGTTTTGTGAAAAACAGTGGGTTTGTGTATATTGGGACAAATAAAATCAAATAACTCGGGTCAGAGAGTGTAGCGGGGGCTCGTAGTGAAACTGCCCCAGTTTGTTTGCGTGATAGAGCTTCTGTCATCCGGAGCTGCAGGCTCTGGGCATGTTTTGGCCTGGTGCCCCAGAACACATAGCCCTTGTTGGGTTTTTACAGCCAGTTAAACTCTAGACATGTTTCTGTGACAAGCTGACTCACCAGTCTCTTCCACCCCTCTGGCTCTACTTCTAACAACTCGCATGATTTTGTCACATGCCATTGGACAATTTCTGGTTTTTCTTAAAGCCCGACTGCTGGACTCAAGACGCTGTGTGAGGAATGATAGTTGAGACAGCAGGGGAAAAAAATCCCAGCACTTAGTTTTAAGCTGTTGATGTTTAGTGCTTTGTGTTACTTTTTTGTAGACTCGTGAATGCAAATGCATCAGTTTTAAAAGCACCTATTTCTAACAGCAAGAGAAATCCCACTCAGTGGTAGAAGTTAGAAACATTAGGGAAAGTGTAATGAGACCAGAAACCCTCTGCAGTGTGTGCTGCTCGTCTTGCAGCAGCTGCACCTCTCACAGCACCTCGTGCTGCTGCGGGCTGCGGGGCAAACACGCAGCGCTCCTTGCTGTGCGTGCGGCACGGCCCGGAGCTGCCTGCGTGCTCTCGCTGTTGGTTCAGCAGCAGCACACTTGGGAGAGCCCTGGACGTATCTTCTGCCAGGCTAGAGTGTCTTTGTGACTAATTCTGATCCAGGATTTTCCTGGAAAAGAAAAATAACCCGGTGTCTGCCCAGATCTGTGTTGTGCTGCACATACAGCTATTTGTGTATGTGGGTCAAATTCCTTTGCTGCCCAGTGTCCTCTGGTAGGCACACAGTAAAGTATGTAGAATAAATTTACACCCCCAAATCAGAAGCCAGATGACTTTTTAGAAGAATATCAGATGATCGTCATTCTGAAACTTACATGGTGTGGAAATAAAAAGAAGTGAGTAGAAAGAGTTTATGGGTTTTGAGCAAAAGATGGTGTTGGCTAGGAAATGTCACTGATGAGGTATTTGCTACTGAACATCACGACTTTGTTCCAGCAGAGCTCAGGACAGCAGAGTTCAGCTTGTGCTGCAAGGCTCCTGCAGGCTTTTCCCTTCATCCTCCTTGCAGCGATGCCGTGTGTGCACAGGTGGGGTGTGAGACAGGCTGCGCCGAAATTCCTCAGCGCTCCATTCCAGCGGTGTTTGGGTTTGGTGTTAAAAAATGTAGGTGCACTGTGGCAGCATGAAAAAGCACATGAGCAGGGACAGTGCCACTCCTGGTACAGCGAGACTGTGACCTGTCCCCTCTGACTGAAAGGGCGGGAGGACCCAGCAGAAACGCTGCGCTTTCAGAGGTGCCTCCAGACTGAAGAATGCCTCAAGGACACAGAAAGAGGGATTGATGGCACACAGATGTACTTGTTACACAGTGCTTTTGCAGATGGGTGAAAAGGAAAGATGTGCAAAGGTGGCAGGGGGACTTTCCTGACCCCGTGGGTCAGCTGTCCGTGTCCCCGGGGCCGGTCCCGTGGCGGAGCTGCACTCCCTGGGGGCGCAGAGACATCCCTGGCACGGACACGGACACGGGGGCACCCGGGCTCCACTGCCCCCCTGTCCCGGGGCCTCGATAGCCCCTGCAGAGCCTCCCTTCTGCTTCGTCCAGAGCTCCATTGCCCCGCTCTCCCTCACTCGCACCAGCACTTCCTCTGGCATCCGGAGAGGCTGAAGTGAATAATAGATACAAATCATGACCAAAGAAGAAATGATTGTCATTGCAAAAATGTATTTATTAATGATCTTCACATAATTCCCTAGGAGTGATATTCTGCAAGACAGAATTGTGATAGATTTTCACCAAATGGGAATATTTCCCTCCAGAAATGTGTAGCATTAAAGGGAGTGAAGAAGCTGAATGTGTTTCCTCCAGTCAGGAAAATGACGGATCAGGGACAAGAGACAATACATTAGTAAACAATATAAAAAATGTACATTTTGTCATTTTGTATTCCTGAGTTATTCTAAATCTGTGAATAAATCGAGAGCTTAAAGTCTCTGGAGCTGTTTTGAAGTCTCTTGCTTTCTATAAATATTGCATTTGCCTCAAGTAAGAATTTCTGACATGTATTAAAAAAATATACATTAGTAAAGCTTATAAAATAGATATTTGGAATGCTGTTATTGTTATTTTTTATTAAAAATACAGTTTAATGGAACAATTGAGTTCTTCTTCAAAGTGTCAAAATTATTTTTCATGCTTTTTTTCCCAGTGTTCTTTGAACTTTATGGTTGAAGCTCTAATTTTCTGCTTCCTGGTTTTGTCCCTGTTTGAAGCAGCCGTTCCCCTGCACAGATATCTGCTCCCCTCACTGCTCCAGGGGGATCCCGGTGGCAGCTGGCCCTGATTAGCTGGGCTGGGAAGGTCAGGCCCGGTGTGGCCTGTGGACAGCTGGACAGTGTCACCTCTCTGCAGCAGACCCGAGGAACATCTTGCAGCTGCTCCTGGGGTTCTCATGGGGAAATTTGGGGGAAACCAACGCCCAACAGGAGCCATGCCCTGGGTCAGCCTGGCCGGCGGGGGCTCGGGCAGGTCTGTAACAGACTGACAAGCCTGGCTGCAAGGGGCGAGTCCTGAGTGTGACTGCCCTGAGCAAACAGCTCCGCACTGTCCCCTTGGTGACACGGCTTGCTCGCCCGCTGTTCCACGCAGCCTGCAGAGGAGCTGACGGCCATCGTGTGTTTGCAACATTTCATCCAGCCGAAGTCCAGAATGCTGGCTTTTTGTGACACTGCCCTCCAGCTCAGGCCACTGGCACCACGTGTAACTGCACATCCCATCTGGAGCTGGCATTAGCCAGCAATGCTGGATGCCCTGGCACGGAGGGCGAGGGGCAGCGCGAGCGTGGACCTGCCGTCACCTGCCCGCCCTTTCTGGCAGGTGGCCGCGTGTTTCAGCGATCGAGCTCGTCTCAGTGAGCCTCTGTGGAGCAGAGGCAGCTCTGGAAGAACAGTCCGTGTTTCTGAGCTCTGCTTTCCTCGGGGGCACACGTCCCCGAGTGGCCGCTCACAGCGCTCGGCTCCGGAGCTGTGAGAGCCTCTGGCGAGCCTTGGCCAAAGACAGAACTCGTGCCGCAGCCACGGCCTTGCACGGATTTGTGTGCTCTGTATTCTACCTGCAGAATCACTCGGTTAAGGGAAAAATACAGGAGCCTTTTAGAGGAAGAAAAAAAAAATCTTTGTAATTTCCCTGTTGCCAGTACAGGGCTAAATTCACCTGGAACAATTTAAAGAATTTTCTGGAGAAAATAGTTACAGCTTTAGGTCCAGAAATACACACACTGATGCTGAAACTTGCAAGCAACTGACATGAACAGAACACATGTAACTGAGCAGAAGTCAATGAACAAAACACAACAAATAAATAAAACACAATGTAAATGACCAGAACAGGGGAGGGGAGAGGCTGCAGCCAACACACCCGAGGTTTTGTGTGGCTGCTATCTGCACTATATGGCACCAGCATGAGCCATAGCAGTAATATCAAAGAGCTCCTCAACTTATTCATAATTAGCAGTGGGAATGCCCAGGCTTCGTTTTGTGTTCACAAAGGGCCAGGGGCTGCGTCGAAGGGAACTGGAACTCTTTAATTAACTCCTTTCTAGAGCTTTCCTTTGTTGGGGTTTGCAGGCCCTGTGTCGCTGGCTGATGGAGGGAGCCCTGTCCCCCCTCGCCGTGCCGGGCCCCGCTCTGCCCCTCAGCCCCGCGCTGGCTCCCGCACGTCCCGGCCGGCCTCGCCCGGGAGGGCTCCAGCCCAGCCCTGCTGCGCCCTGAGGCGGCCACGGCAGGGCAGCCCCGGCGGGCACCCAGCGGAGCAGGAGGCGGCCTGAGGTGGGCACCGAGTGAGGAAACAGCGCCCAGAAGCCGACAGCAGGTAAGGCTGGAGGGGACGCCGGCTGCAGGTGTGTGCGGGGGGTGCTCGGTGGGTCGCCGAGGTGGGCTCGACCCTGCGCGGGGCAGGCGGAGGCCATGAGGGCCTGGCTGGGGATGCACAGGCGCCTGGAACTTGGGCTGGCAGGGTCACGGTCTTTTATTAAAAGGGATGTGGTGTTTGGAGCGTGTCACACCTGAGCCCCCTGGAGATGGGCGGCTGCAGACGACGGCGGGAGCAGGGCTGTGGGCAGGGAGCGCTTTGCCGTGGAGCAGAGAGTTCAGCTGTACTTCAGTGCTGATTTAAAACAAGGGTTTGTGGAAGTCCTGTGTCGGAGACACGGCTTTGGCCGTGTTTCGGGTGGAGGAGCTCCTCCTTTCCCTCCGGCCGCAGGCTGTGAGGGGCCGGCCCGGGCCGGGTTC